>JADRCD010205434.1:5000-66949 GCA_019843815.1 Montemys delectorum | reverse complement strand
AAAAAAAAAAAAAGAATATAATCCTTTGAGTAGTGTGTATAGGAATGTCACCAAAGAACCTACAGTCAGAACACAAGGGACATGTCCCAGGACACAGGCACTTCCAACACCCTTAGCCTTCTCAGTCCTGCTGAAGAATTTGGCTTTCATGATGATAGGCTGCTTAGGGAGTGTGTCCCCCCTGACCCCACCCCCAGAACTCTGTGGTCGTCTAGCCACACCACATCAGTGACGGGAGCAGCTCCTGTTGTTTTTTGCAGCGTTGATCCGTGTCTGCTCACTGATGTGTCCACAGTTTATCTGGGTTGACAGTTGGGCAGAAGCTCTGGTTCTTCTCTAAGTGATCACACCTCGTCCCAGCTTTCCCAGACTCCCCTGGATGGTATTTGTGGCAGTTAATCCTGTGCAGATGCATGCCTCCAGCACTCCCCTGGCCTCCTGGCTAGTTCTTATGTTTCCTAATGAGGCAGTGTGGCTCAGTGGCCCCTGAGTTTCCAGGCCTCCCTTAGTGAGGATAGCTTGGCGATGGCCCCAAGCCTAAGCACACCAACCTTATCTATCACGCTTTATCGCTGTAGCAACTGTTACACATTTTCCCTAGGAAGATGTGCAGTAACGCCTACTCACCCCAGATTGGTCACCAGCAGACCAAAGACATTACTCCATTTAAGTGCAGTTTGGTGAACCCATGAGATCACCTGGGTTCCTCACAGGAACGAGTATGGGTGAGTTGGGGGGGACTGCGATTGCAAGTCCCTACCCTAGCTGTGCTGCCAGAGTCCCTCTCCTGACAGCCTTTCACCTCCTGTGCACTCTAACAGCTGGGATACAGTTCAGGAGGGGACCAGAAGGAACGAGCAGCTGGAATCCCAAGTAAGAGTCTGATGACCGTCCCTGCCCTCTGCTAGGGAATGTCACGAGGCTGTTTGTGAGGATCCCATTCAAGTGATCACAGCTAGTCTGATTTAAAGATGGCAAGGCTGTGTCATAGCAGGGTTGGGGGTAGACTCTTACAGCCTCAGAGTATCTGTTGTTTACCCTCATGATGGCTTGCCTGGCCGGAAGGTGCACGTCACTCACTGCCACTGCCTAGCCTCAAAAGACGACACCACATTTGTATATTACTAGCTTAGGAAAGATCAAAATCCAAGAATCAAAGGTTTTTTTTTTTTTTTTTTTTTTTTTTTTGGGACAAGTTTTCGTGGCCCAGACTAGCTTTGAACTGCTACCTTCTGCCTCAGTCTCTTGAGAGTTAAGATGGTGTATACATGCCACTACGCTCACCTCCAAGTATGTTCTCTGATGAATGTATAACAGCTTTTGCATTGTGATAAATGGTCATGAGCTGGGTAGTGTTAAGGTGGGGGGCCATCTGAGCCTTTATTTAATCCTCTAGATCAATGGATCTCAACCTTCCTAATGCTGCGACCCTTTAATACAGTTCCTCATGTTGTGGTGGCCTCCATCCGTAAAATTATTTTCATTGCTACTTCATAATGTTAATTTTGCTACTATTATGAATCATACTGTAAATATATGACATGCAGGATGGTCTTAGGCAACCCTGTGAAGGGGTCATTTGACCACTGAAGGGGTTGCGGCCCACAAGCTGAGAACCACTGCTCTAGATCTTAGAGAATGCTCTCATGAGGAGAACAAGAGCTTTGTTTTGGTAGGAGTTCTTGTGCTTTGTGATGTTATTCACCTTTTTTCCTGTGGCACATCATGGCCTGTCCATGTTGTTGAGCAACATCCTGATAAAAATATTTGATTTGAATTAATATCGAGTGGTTAAAAGGAAAAGGGAGGCAGTTTAGTAGACAAGGATTCCAGGACATGGAGCAAAGGTGAAAAAGTAGTAACTGTTGGCGAGAAGTTGGGGCGCTTGTAAAATCGGCAGTGCAGACTCGGCTGTTTCAGGTCATTTCCACCTGCCTCCTGATCTAAATCTATTAATTTCCTTTGACAGGGTGTTTTAAGCCTTGAATATTGTGTAGGTATCATTGGCGGCAAACCTAAACAGTCATATTACTTTGCTGGATTTCAAGGTCAGTGACTATAATTTCTTTTTAATTGTTTTCTTTTGAAAGTGTTAAGGTATTATGAGATTGTCTGGAAACAAGATGGCTAACGGAGACCAATGAGTCCCTCATTCTGTGTCAGTCCCTTTCAGCCACTCTCACTGGTCATTTGGTCCACAGTGTAATTGGATTCCTTAAAATGTGTGCTTAATTTCTGTTACTGCACAAACAAAGCACAATTTATTGGTTTCCCTGAGTTCCAGCAGACCCCGCTACATTGTGGCAGCTGCTATTTACATATTTACTTTTCCGAGGTTTTTAGTGGTGTTAGTTGATAATGAAATGACAAGCAATATGTTCTTGCTGTCAGAACAGAGAAGCCAATGCATTTTTCATATGCAAACTGTAGAGTATAATTGTGTGTTTGTGAAAGTAATTTCATCACCAAAAATTAAATGACAGTCTCATCGCTTTATAAAATTCTGCTTATACAAGCATATTTGATTATGCAAAGTTAATCTGTGCTGTGCAGACCCGCGTTTCTGTCGGCGAGTCTCAGGCTGGCAGGCTGTTACACCTAGCCTTTTTTTCAGCTGCTCTACATAGAAATTGGATTGTAAGCAGTGTCATAATAAGGTGTTTTGTGAATTACTTGTCTTCTGTTTTGTCCTTGTAGATGACAGTTTGATTTACATGGATCCTCATTACTGCCAGTCTTTTGTAGATGTCAGCATAAAGGATTTCCCTCTCGAGGTACTGTACATAGAGAGCTGGTATTGTTCTCTTACTGTATGAAGGAGACTGTTCTTTAGAGGTGTGCTAGGAAGCCATGCTGTTCTACAATTATAGTCACAAGTTAGTATTTTTGCTAGTCTGTAAAATCGTAGTCAGCAATGGTCACAGGCTGCGAGCTTGGCTGCTGAACTTTCAATTGTGATTTGCTTCATTCATGTTCGTCTCTAACTCCTTAGGCACCTTGATTGTACCGAAATAAATGATCAAGGCTCCGAGTACTTCTGTAGCCAGCTGCCAAAGCAGTACCTAGAGAAGACTTTATAGCGTTAGCTCTGTCCTGGAAGAAGAGGAGACAAAAGAACGGTTTCCCAAAGAAAAGCCGGCCGCTTGGTGTGGAGCAGCAGATGAGATCTGGAGGCCTGCCTCTGCTTAGGTTTTCAGGGATTTATTTGGACTTCTAGCCATCATTGAAGCTCATTTCATAGACTCTTCTCTCCCTATAGGTAGTCATTTTGTTATCCAATATTTTAGTCAGAGAAGTTCGAGTACCAAAGTGAGACGGGTAGCTATTATATCAGACCAGGATGATTTTGTTCACAAATGGCAAGGGCAGTGGTTATAAAGGGCAGGGCTGGTGCAAAATGTGTTAAACATTGTGTTTCAGAAATGGCTTTTGAGCTTATATTAACATTTAGTAGTATTTTATTCAAGGGGGGCCAATATGAAAACAAACTGCAAGATTAAAATCTGGTTTAGAAAGATGTATTATAAAACACCCTAGCCTCTTTTGTAAGTTATATGTTCCTCAATTCATTGAATGTTGCATGTGAGCCTTAATAAACCTTAGGAGATCTGCTGGGTAGCCATGCCTAAGCTGGCTAAGGCCTCAGCCTTGGCAAGAGTGTGCTCAGCCTAAGGCAAGAGCACTGCTGCTGACCTAGGTCTCCAACCCTCAAATCTTACTTCCTGATTTAGTCATACCAAGTGAATATTTTAAACTGCCTTCCATTCCCAGGCATGCTTGCTTTGATATCTTGTGGACATGCTACTGAAACTTTGTGAAAGACAATGAATAACATTCATAATCTAAAACCTCTTTTATACTTTTAATTGTTAAAAATCATTTTTGTAGGTATTTTTTTAGTGGATGAAGAGATTTAAATTGCAAACACTTTTATGCAATTCCATGTAAAAAAAAACCTACATGCAATCCTGACGTTTTAAATGAGTGATTTAAGACTAACAGGATTGTGAAATTTGAAATACAAGATTTAACTAGAGAGTATGTTTAAATATAACCTTTGGTATTATTCTTACATGTTGATTTCTTACATTTTTAGAGCTGAACTTTTAACATTTTGAAATTAAATTAGGCCAATTTCTTTCTTTCTGAACTGTCATTTATTAAATTTTCTAGATGAAAGTCTGTAGACCTCTCTTGAACTCTTCCCTGTATCTCCAAATGATTTTGTTTTGTCTTTATTTAATTTTCATCTCTGTGATATTATCTCATAAGTATGTTAGGATATATTATTGATTTAGCATGTGTAATTGAGTGGAATCTTCTTTAACTTTAGTTATCTTCACTAAGGTTTTTTGTTTGTTTTTTGAGACAAGGTCTCTCTATAGCCCTGGCTGGCCTAGCACTTGCTATGTAGATCAGGTTGGACATAGACTTGTGGAGATCTACTTGACTCTGCCCCAGTCAGTGCTGAGATTAAAGGTGTCACTACTGTGCCCAGCTGAGAGCAGCTGTTAATGTATAAAGCACACGTATGATTTTTCTGAGGAGACAGTGGGTCTCAGAGGAGCAGTTTAACAACCTTAGAGAAAACGTTGTGAAAAGACAGCGGAAAAACTAGAAGAGAATGAGGGGAACCTGAGCCTCTAGCATCGAGGGCAGACTGAGTTGTAGGTTTTTACTGTCAGTGATCAGAATAAGACAGAATCTTAGTTGTTGGAGCAGGAGGAGCATAATACACATGTGTGCATTCATGTGTAGGCATGTATTTATACATATGCCCATATGTTATTGTATTAGTCGGGGTTCTCTAGAGTCACAGAACTTATGGTAGTCTCTATGTAGTAAAGGAATTTATTGATGACTTACAGTCTGTAGTCCAAGTTCCAACAACGGTCGGCAGCAGCTGTGAATGGAAGTCCAAGGATCCAGCAGTTGCTTAGTCCCACAAGGCAAGCAGGCGAAGCAGAGAGCACCTTCCTTCTTCCAATGTCCTTATATGGGTCTCCAGCAAAAAGTGTGGCCCAGGTTAAAGGTGTGTGCCACCACACCTTTAACCCCGGATGACCTTGCTTGAACTTCCAGTCTTAATCTTCTAGGATTCATAGCCACTATGCCACCACACCTTTAATCCCAGATGATCTTGAACTCATAGAGCTTTCTACCTTAATCCTCTGGGATTCGTAGCCACTGTTCCTCAAGGTCTCCATGCCAAGATTCAGGTCGGAAACCTTTATCTCTCAGCCTCCAGATTAGGGCCACAGGTGAGCCTTCTAATTTTGGATTGTAGTTCATTTCAGATATAGTCAAGTTGACAACCAGGAATAGCCACTACAGTTTTCTTACAAATATAATTTTATGGGCACATATGCTTTTGTCCTCACACAAACTGTATATGACAATGTTTCTCCTACTCAGCTTCAGTTCAGAGTTACCTGAAGGGGTCTCAATTGGGGGGATTGCATCAACCAGCTTGGCTTGCCAGCATATCTGTGGTGCATTTTCTTGATTACTAGTTGACATGGGAAAGCCACTGTGGGTGATGCCATCCTTAGGCAGGAGGCCCTGAACTGTCTAGGACAGTTAGCCAAGCAGATGCTAGGCAGTAAAGTAGTGAGCAGCACTCCTCCATGGTTTCTGCTGTAAGCTCCTGCCTTGGGTTCTGCTCTGGCATCCCTCATTTATGGACTGTGACCCAAAAGCTGAAATAAACTTCTTTCCAAGTTATGCTTGGCCCTGCTGTTATCAGACAACAGAACCCAGACTAGGGCAATATTACATATATATTATTAGTGAAGTAAAGTTTCCTAAATCAGACACTGTGAGTTCTAATTTCATATACTTCCAGAACTATAGACTGTGTTCTTTAAGATGATACTTTAATTTTTTAGTAGCATGTTTTGGGGTGGGGGTCTCACTGTGTCACCCTGGCTAGCCTAGAACTCACTTTGTAGACCAAGCTGGCCTTGAACTCACAGAGACCCACTGTCTTCCAAGTGCTGAGATTACTGGCATGTGTCAACACTGCTGGCAGATACTGAGTTCTTAAAGGGAAGAGAAGCCCTGTTAATGGGCATGTGTATCTGTTCTGATTCTTAGGTCCCCAATTCCAACTTCCAGAGCCTAGAAGGATCATACAGTGGTGACTGTTTCAATCATCACCAATAAATTAGGAAAAAATCAGTGATATTAAAGTTATTGGACAGACACGTGAGGAAGGTGAATTTGTCAGGTGAAGATATACTCTTTATGAGTCACACATGTAAATTACAGTTAGCAGGCATGTTCTCTAACTAACATGTGAACTGCAGTTAGTAGGCATGTTCTCTTACTACTTAGGAACCTTTATTCCAAGCTCCAGAATAGCATAGGCATACCTAAATACAAGTGTTCTGGTATTGTTTATATGTTTAGGTAATAAAATCCATTATGCCAATAATTATTATTTCTAGAGCATATATAAAGAATAGGAACCCACAGTATCTCTTTTAGGAAATGAATTCCTTAATTAAACATGTAATCATGTCTGGCATTTAATAGATGCCTAATAATTATTTGTTCAGACAATGAATATATGATGCATTGAAAGGAAATAATAGGAGTTGATTCTTTTTTTCCAGAAATATATTCCATTGTTACAGAAGGAAGTATACATAGTTATTATTCCCCAAATTGTGTATGTAGGTAGAGGCTGCTATTACCAGATATCAGAATTTTAAAATTAAATTATACATGCATAGCTTAAAGAGTTATCATACAATGAACATAGCCTAGCAACACCACTTTGGAATATATTTAAAAGGTGGACTTATTTCACAATAAGTAGAAGTTATTTGGAATTTAAATTAATATTGTTTTGACTTCAGAATCTTAAGTAAACACAGAACAACATGACTTAAACCTAGAGATGGATCTAAGGTAGCTTTCTGAGTCCTGCTCCTCCGTCAGGGACAGCCACGAGCAGCTTCACTTCTAGTGAAATCAGAGACTTTAACTGTGGTTTGTGGGTAGTTAACACACTCTGAGACATCAAGAAAACCACAAGTTACAGGTTAATGTTTGTGGTTCTTATCTATAGAGTTTCCGGTGAACAGGCACATGCTGTTCTAGTAACTGACTCTAGAAAAGGCTGTAGTCAGTGCTTTGTGGTGGGCGAGAATGACGCGGTCACAGGTGAGTTAAACCTCTGCCACTGGACTTTGTACAGACCTTTTGACTTCCTTACCAGGTAGTAAAAACTGAAGAATCAGTTCTTGTTAGCTGTTTTCAACAAATTGGGAAAATGGCTATTTTTAGACATGCTCTATATGAAAGACTTTCTCATAAATATGACCTAGAACTGTGCCGCGTACCCCAGTACACTCCTCCGTATTGCAACTTATAGTTTTCTTAGCTTTTTTTGTGCTTCAGATCCCTTCCTTCCTTTCTTCCTTCCTTCCTTCCTTTTTTTTTTTTTTTTTTTTTTTTTGAGGGTTTTTTTTTTTTTATTGTCCTGGCTGTCCTGGAACTCACTCTGTAGTCCAGGCTGGCCTTGAACTCAGAAATCCGCCTGTCTCTGCCTCCCAAGTGCTGGGACTAAAGGCGTGCGCCACCACTGCCCGGCTTCAGATCTGTTTCTTAATCTCCATTAAAATAAAATAGTTGAAACCATGTTAGGGAAAGTCCAGTGAAACAGTGAAACAGTGCTTGTAGTGGGTAGTGCCGGAGAGGTCTACTTTAGCTAGCCTGGACCCCACTAATTAAAGGAAGTGTCAGCTAAGTGTTAGGGCTGGTGCATGTTTTCTGGCATGCTGTTGACTCTAGCACAGAGTGGGCCTGCTCAGAAGGCATGTTCTTTGCAGAGCCCCCACGGGCGAGCTTCACCTGCCTCTTCTCACGCTCTTTATGAGAACGAGTATTAGAAAAGAAAATTGGAAGAAAAATCAGTTATGGGCCAATAATTTTACACTCTGGAGGCAGAGGCTAGTGGGTTCCCGTGTGTTAGAAGTCAGCTGGATCTACATTGCCAAGTCTATGCCAGCCAGGGCTACACAGTGACAGCCTGTATCAAAAAATAAATGACCGAAACAACAAGAATAACAAAATCAACAAACAAAAAATCTGAAGCTGACTGTATCAGTGTAGGACATTTACACAAGCCTGTGGTTTCTGTGTTTGATTATAAGGATAATCTTAAGAGAGTTTTAAGCATTAGGAAGAACCTTCATATATCCATGTGTACACCCAAGACTATAAAGAACTTCACCCACAGACACATGCAAGGCGTTTGTTTGTTCCATTTAATTCCAAACAACTATGGTATGACATGAATTTTTTTCATTTTAAGAAAGACTTAGTTATTTTGTATTAGGTGTATGAGTATGTGCGTTTCATGTGTGCAGTGCCCATGGAGGCCAGAAGGGGGCACTGGATCCCTTGGCACTGGAGTTCCGGGCAGTTGGGAACCACTTTGTAGGTGCTGGGCCCTCTGCAACAGTAACCAGCACTCTTAACTACCGAGGCGTCTCTCCAGCCCCCCAACGTGACAGTTTTAATCCAGCCATCTGTTTATAGATATTTCTCACTTTTGGCTATATGGATAGAACTGCTATGAGTTCATCAGCAATGAAGAATCTCTAATAGAGACGACTTCACTCCGTCTCATAGAGGTGGCTGGCTAACAGGGTTCTAGGTTACACTACACATGCTGACTCTGGTGGTCTGTGCTTCTTCTTTTCTTCCAGTAATAGACACGTATCCCATGTTTGATGAACAGCACAGTGTTACGAGGGTGAAAGTTTGGTTAAATATATACAATGCTGGTTTTTATGTTTTGCATCTTTATAGGGCTAAAATGCTCCTTGGAAAATGTGTTTATTATTTTTTGAGAAAAAGTCCATCAAGTAAGGGAAAATTAATTCCAAGCTGTTTTGAAAATTACAGACATTCCACTGTCCATCTCCTAAAAAGATGTCATTTCGAAAAATGGATCCTAGTTGTACGATAGGATTTTACTGTCGAAATGTCCAGGACTTTGAACGAGCATCTGAAGAAATCACTAAGGTACCTTATTAAAAGGACTATGTAATAATCTTTGTAAATCACATGATTTCTAATCCATGACAATAGGTGTGTAAACTGTTATGTGTACATACATGTAACATTCCTCCTTGAATGTTACTAATACTAACTTTGAGTAGCCAGCATTTGAGACAGATGGAGCCAGTGACTAGTTAAAAGTGTTGTCCACTAGGTGGCAGTGTTGAAATAAAAATCCTGACAACTGTGGCCCTGGGCAAGCAATTAGGTTACATCCTATTTGAAGAGGATTTTAAAGGGCACTCCCTTAGGGGTAGAAAAAAATTAATGAAGTATTTGATCAAGTCAAATTTCATTTCTTTTTAGACCAAGTGGTTCTTTTATTTATTTTTTTTTAAAAAGAGAAGTGATATTTTTGGGTTTCTTAGAACTGCTTTATTAAACGAAGTGTGTTGTTACCTTCCAGTAATTGTCTTGTCTGGTCTGATCTACATAGGGGCTCACTGAAGTAGTTACTCGGCCAGCTACTTGCTACATTTAAGCTGGTCCATGTTTTTGGTATGTGGGTACTGCTGAGCGTCACACCCGAGCTTTAATGCCTCTTGTATTCAGTCCGAGTAACTGGATGGGTGTCTTTATCGGGGCCAGGAGTTAACGTAGGCTGCACTTTCATGGTAAGTCAGAACAGACTAGAATCACATCAGTGAGGCACTCGGAGCTGGCACTCAGAGGTAACAGGGATTTTGGAACTGTTCAGCAGCCAGTTGATTTTATTCATTCAGGAAGGTAGACATTGTAGGTTAACATTTCACTTCAACAATGTAAAAATAGTATGGAAATGTTAAATACAAAGTCTCAAATGGGAATTTTAGTTTACTTGACCTGCCAAGAAAAAAAGAGAAATTTAACAGGAATGTGACTGAAAAAAATGAGCAAGGAGAGGGTGAGCCCTGTGCGCCCCTCCTCTGTCCACCCACAGTCCTCACCTCCTCACCCTCCCTAGTGACAGGGAGAGAGCAGTGAGCAGAGCAGAGCATGGAGTGCTCATTGCTTCCTTCCCTGAGATCGTGGTCTACGGGGTATATTCCTGTTTGGTACTCCTCTGTCTTTGTGAAATACCAGGCAATCTAGTGATAGATGTTGGTATTGATAAATATTTCTCATGGAAAGGTCAATTTCTCTGTTTTCTTTGGCTTACTTTCTATTTGGGTCAGAATAAGTGTGTTGGAAACAGGAGCGCAGTTCTACTCCTGTGGCTGAGGCAAACCGAAGCATTTACCGAGGAGTTGCATATTGACTTTCTGATCAAAAATAGCCATTATGGCTTTCTTCACCAGAAGATCAATTAGAATTATTGCTGACATATCAGAGAAAAGGGAAACTGTGTCGAGATGTGTCTGGAAGTACTGAGAATGCCCTCTTAAGCTAATGGCCATTGAGTGTGTCAAAGCCTGGCTTTGTCAGTCACTGTAGCTTTTGCAGTTCCAAGTTAAGCTCACACCATAACACCGGAATCTGGCATTTTCAGTCAACCCAATTGCTTTCTGTATTTTTTTTCTAGTAGGATTTATTTTTTGTTTTCTCATGTTGAAAACGAAGCTAGGCAGTCTAGAGTGTCATGTTTAGTTGTAATGTTCTGTGGGTGAGTAGTCTCTGTATGCTCTGTGATTGAAAAATGTTAATAAAAATTATTAAGGTAATTATTGGATGGAGCTCAGTCTCCAGGTATATACATAACTACTGTATACAAAGCGTAAAATGGCTGAGATGGAATTCCTGCTTCGAATAAAACATAAAGCTTCTAGACTCTAGTAACATTTATGCTGAAGGAGGGGAATATGACAAGCATATATATATTACATTAAGTATGATAAGCACCCATATGAATCTAGAAATAAATCGATGAGAAAAGGAGGTGAGTTGAACCCAGAGAGATGGCATATCCAAGTCAAAGTATTTTATTGTGATGGTGATATTTAAGCTGAGCCTGAAAGTGTACGCATAATTTCCATTCCTTAGTAAGAAAGGAACATACTTAAAGCCAAAGAAATGATCGGGGAGAAGGCCAAGAGAAGCGAAAGAGTGGTGTGCACCTCGGTAGAGTCCACTTTGATGGAAATGTGCCCAGTATGCATCCTGGGCAGGGTCTCTGTCCTCTGACCATCTGAGCAGAACCCTGAAGGGTGTGCTCTGGAGACTTCAATTCTACCAAAGCAATCTTTTACACTAGACTTAGAAAACTACCTGTAAATTAATCCAGGGTGTGATACCTTATATTCTCATGTGACACTAAAGATAAACACACATACGCGTGTGTGTATGTGTGTGTATGTGTGTGTGATATCCCTTCATAGAAAACATTGTGGGTATAGAGAACATGGTTTCCCCTTTCATTTATTTGTACAAAATTGTTTAAGTTATAAATGATGAAAAGAAACGTGTTCATTAATCATGTAGAGGTAACATACATGGGGAGCAGTGAAGGCCATGTAGGAGTGTCTGCGACCTAGGAAACTCTGAGCTAGGAAGTAGCACAGTGTGAGTGACACTGGAAACGTACATTGACATAATATTGTAGAGAAGCGTGAATGTCAGGCTGGAGCAGCACATTAATAATGTATTTTATGCCATTAAAATTTAAATTTCAAGCATATAGACATATGAAGAAAAATGCCTGTATTCTAGCACCGAGCTTATGAAAAATTACACATATACTATAATTGGTTATAAACCCAGTGTAAGTGGCTCTCTCCCCAGCTGCATTCCTTTTCTTACTTGTTACTGGTAACTTACTATTGGATTAGCCCATCACACCCATTTTGATACATCTATAAGTATCATATGCTACTTTGTATGTTATCTAGGTTCTCAGTCTTTATTTTGTTGATGGTCATTTAGCTTGTTTCTAAGAACCTAAAATTGTTTATTTCAAGTTTTAGTTACAAATAATATTCTATTACTTGTATTTTCTTTTTAAAAGTTATTTATTTATTTGTTTGTTTTTCAGGACAGGGCTTCTCTGTGTAGCCCTGGCAGTCCTGGAACTAGCTCTGTAGACTAGGCTGACCTTGACCTCACAAAGATCTGCCTGCCTCTGCCTCCTGAGTGCTGGGATTTAAAGGCGTGCACCACCACAGCCCGTCTAGAGTCACTTATTTTTGTGTATTTGGGTGTTTTACCTGCGAGCATTTAAGTGTCTTATCACATGTGCTGCAGTGCCTATGAAGGCCAGAAGAGGGCATCAGATCCCCTGGGAGTGGAGTTACAGATGGCGCTCCCATGTAGGTGCTAGGAACTGAAGCCAGGCTCTGTGTAAGTGCTTTAATCATGGAGCCACCTGTTCAGCCCTATACACAGTGCTTTAAAGAGTATTCCTGTGCATATCTAATTCTCCACAACTGCATTAGATATACTCTGTACATCAGAGTAGAAATGCTGGGCATAGGAGTGTGTGGTTCTGTCTGCCTCTTGTGATCAAGTGCTGTCCAGAGTAATCCTAAAAGCAGTATGCAAGAATTCCCAACGCCTCATGTGATGACGCTTGAGATTGCCTGACTGAAAATTTATAAACAATCTGCTAGATAGAGTTAGTATCAGTTTGTATTTTAATCTGTATTTCTCTGATGGATAGTGATGTTGACCACCTAGATGATGGTGAATTCATCTAGTCAAGAGTCATTTGAATGCTTTACAGCTCCCGATCTACAGAACTCCTCAAAGGCCATGATCCCATGGAACCACACCCACTGATCTAACCTCGGTTTTCCTCTTCATGTCCTAACAGGAATTTAACACCCAGTTCCCTTTGCACAGTCAGGTTTGCTGAAGATGAATTTATAGAAGCTACTGACTTCTCAAGACTTGATGGGGTAGTTCTCTTTAACCCTGTCTCTGGTCTTTCTGTCATCCACTGTCCCTCCTTCCTTTCCTCCCTTACATTTTTTATGTCCTTTATTTTCCTATATGCTTTTTAACTTATTATTGAAAGCTAACTGATTGCCATGGTTCAAATCTCAGGTGTTCCTCACAGGCTCATGTGCATGTGCACCTGAGACTCAGCTGGTGACGGTGTTGGTAGTAGAGATACAGAAACTTTAGGAGATGAGCCCTGACTTGTGGGGTGGGGTCACCAGGGGTGGGTGGGAGGCTTCAAGGGTTACAATCTGGTCCTGTTTCTGGCCCCATGCTTTCTCCTGGTCCAAGCTCCTCATACACCCATGCCACCACAAGCAGAGCTGTTCATACCTCCATGCCTTCCTGCCACGATAAACTGAAACCATGAACCCAAATCAGTTTTACAGTTTGTCTTAGTTAGGGTTTGTATTGTTATGAAGAGACACCATGACCAAGGCAACTCTTACAAGGACAACAGTTAATTGGGGCTGCTTAAAGGTTCAGCCCATTATCATCAAGGCAGGAGCATGGCAGCATCCAGATAGGCATGGTTTGGGAGGAGCTGAGAGTTCTAAGTCTTCATCTGAAGGCTGCTAGGAGAAGACTGGCTCCCATGTGCTTAGGAGGAGGGTCTCATTGCCTACCCCCACAGTGACACACTTCCTCCATCAAGGCCACACCCACTCCACAAGGCCACACCTCCTAACAGTGCCATCCCTGGGCCAAGCACATTCAAACTACCACACAGTGTACTTGCCAGCTGTTTGTCACAGCGATGAGTCAAGAGGATCAGGATGCTGGGCCATCACAGTGGCTCAGTATGATAAGGGGGCCTGCTGCCAAGTCTGATGGCCTGAGTTAGATTGTGGGGTAAGTCCCCACCTGTGGGGATAGAACTCTGTTTCTTCTTTATATTTTCTTGCTCTTAGTTTTATATATTTTTTGGCAATATCATTAATTTATGTACAATTTTGGTTATTAGGTCTTACTCTTTAATCAAATCTATTGATGGACTAAATTTTTTTCTATTGATTGATTGCAGTTTTTTATTAGATTTACTTATTTTATCTTATGTGTGACTGTTTGGGCTGTATGATGTGTTTCCCCTGGGCTTGTTTGGTGCCTACGAAGGTTAGAAGAGGGCATCAGATCCCCTGGAACTGAAGTTACAGATGGCTGTGAGCCTCCATATGGGTACTGGGAATCAAACCTGGGTCATCTGGAAGAGCAACAAATGCTCTAAACCACCGAGTCATCTCTTCAGCCCCTGGATTGATTTTTTGTTTATATGTTTTTTTTTTGTTTTTGTTCTTTTAGATCCTGATGAATCTTCAGCTGGCCTTGAAACTATGTAGCTGAGGCTAGCCTGGTATTTATTCTCTCCCTCTCCCTCTCCCTTTCCTCCCTCCCTCCCTCCCTCCCTCCTTCCCCCTCTCAAATTATCATATTTATTATTTATGTGAGTTTATTATTTGTGTGTGTGTGTGTGTGTGTGTGTGTGTGTGTGTGTGTGTGTGATGTGTAGGTCAGAAGACATCTTGTAGGGATCAGCTCGTCCCTTCTCCCATATGAATTCCCACAACCTAACTCACTGTCAGAACTGGCCGCAGGCCCTCTTACCCACTGAGCCATTTTGAAGGCCCCAGTTCCTGATCTCTTGCTTTGTTGGGATTACAGATCTGCACCACCTCGCCTGGCCCAACTGAATCATTTACAATTCTATAATTACAGTTGCTTCTTCTCTCTCTGGTAGAGTCTCGTAGGATTCCGAATTCCTTGTGTTGTAGTGAGTGGTACCTTCCTGGTGCCTCTGTCCCTTTTTTCTCACGCTGCTTCTGTCTGGGGTCATTTCGTGTCGCTCTTAATTGTTTCTGTGGTTATTTCTTGTAGTGCTTTTTGTTGATGAATGAATACTGGTTTTTTGTTTGTTTATGTCTTTATTTTGCATCCATTTAAAAAAGACAGAAATTTTAAAGAAGAGTTAAAAATGTAATGCAGTTAACTTTGGCCCGGAACCATGCGTGAGTAATTGCTAGTGCGATGCCCCATTATGCTTGAAGACCTGAGTGTGCAGCTCTTACCAACAAGGACTTTCTCCTGCATAAGCTCAGTCCAGCTGGTCCAATCAGGGAAGTGTCGCTGTTTATCACATGAGCCTCTGGGCTCTCCATGATACCACAAGGCATCTAAGTATATTGAATCTGCTTTCATCTAGAGGAGTTTACCATCTTCCATGACTCTCACTTTATCTTGTACTTTTAAAGATGACCAGATTTGCTTTAAAAAAACAAGAAAACAAAAAAACCCCAAAACAAACAAACAAAAAAAAAAACAAGACATGCTTGGTAATTTAGTAGCTTGTCCCTAATGGTGGGTTTACCTGGTGTTTCCTCATGATTTTCAGGCCCCCTTTTCAGGTCTTATACCTTTCAGGTCAGGTGAATTATACCAGGTGACACAGAATACTGTCTTCCTACTGAATTTGAGTGGCTGGCACATGATTCCAACTTGTCCCTTTGCTAGTTCCTAATCTCCATCACTTAAGGTGATGTCTACTGCCTCAGTGCACTTAGTAGGCCCTGTGTGGAATCATGTTTTGCCCAGCTCCACCTACTGGCTTCAGAGGTGAATTGCCTCGGAGGTTTAATTTTCATGGGACCTAGGGCTCTTCAGGTTCTCCTCCTGACCATGGACTCTTCTCGATTGCTTCCAGAAGCTTTTCAATGGTGCTTTTATCTTTTTTATCCGTCCTTACGGTTGCTCTTGGTGATGGAGTTATTTTGTCACCCGCTGTTTTATCAGCCTCTCCTAACAAGGGTATTTATAAAGTGGCTTTTAGCTATTTTTTTTTTTAAAGCAGTAAGACTTGACTATAAAATAAAAAGGTCCATTTTAAAAATCGTAAAATTATTTTTATTTTTTTATTTCACTAGAATTCTGCCACAGGTCCTATGTATAGAAGGAGACCTGTTACGTTTTATCTGCTACCCATCCAAAGGAATGTGGACACTAAAGTAAATTATAAAAGTGCTAAAGCGAAGCAGAGCAATTGAGAGGGAATTTGGTTGTCCTATAAATCAGCAACGCCGTCTCTACAGGTCCTGCCCTCCAACTGGGCCTTTCTCCACCTCACCCCCTGTGTGTGCCGCCCTGGCATCTCTCATTATCTCCCAACCAGCGTGCACTCTCTGACGTGGTACTCTCTGACCTTTCCCATCACTCTGGCCCATCACAACACTTTCCTTGAAATGTCTGCCTTAGTTTCTTTTTTTTTTTTTTTATTTATTGTTTTATGTAAGTACACTGTAGCTGTCTTCAGACACACCAGAAGAGGGTGTCAGATCTCATTGTGAGCCACCATGTGGTTGCTGGGATTTGAACATAGGACCTTCAGAAGAGCAATCAGTGCTCTTAACCACTGAGCCATCTCTCCAGCCCCCTGCCCTAGTTTCTTAACAGTCACCTTGCTGCAGTCTGTTGCCCGCATACCCGCCACAGCGATCTTATTTAACGTGTGATTAAGGGGCCAGAGAGACAGCGCCATGGTTAAGAGCACCGGCCTCGCTTCTAGAGGAACTGGGTCTGAGCCCCAACACCCATGAGGTGGCTTACAACCCTTTGCAAGTCCGGTTCCGAGGGATCTGATGTTGTCTTCTGGCTTCCATGGCCACTGTGTGCATGCAGTGCATAGACAGACAGACATGTGAAATACCCATTCCTATAAAATAATGAAATAAATTAAAAATGTGATTAAGATTGTGCGAGTAACTTCTCATTCATACCTTCATAGCTTCTTTCCAACCTATTCAGAGTCAACGCTCAAACCTATACTAACTCATAAGGCCTTATGGGGCCCGAGAGGGATCCTTGCTTTCTCTGCCACCAGCCCTGGACCTCACCTTCTGCCCTCTTCGGCCCAGCTCTCTTGTCCAACCACAGTTGACTGACCCTCACCCTGCTTCTGCCTTGCTCTGGGAGTAGAATTCCCTCTCAGCAGATGCAGATGCCCTCAGCTTCCTTACTTTGCCTCTTCCAGGTCTTTATTCACGCTCTCGGCTTAGACGTGTAGCTGTCTGTGCGCAGTCGCCTCCTTCCTGGTTTGTCTCCTTACTGCCCGTCCTTCATTTTGCACGAGTGTAGCTCGTCTGTGTGCATTCTCCCACTTCAGGCGTGCACAGGTCTTTTCCACTGCGGTGTTACCTTGGCAAAGTTATGGGATTTATAGTTGAATTACCAGTGCTAAGGAATGCTTGTCACACTCTAGGGGTCAGTAAATATTTGTTGAATGAAAGACTGAGTTAAAGAGGCTTTGTTCAAAGGTTTTCCTGTAAGTTAACAAAGAGCTCAATGATTGAACTATATAGAGAGCCTTCAGTATAACATATACACTATGCCAGTGTTATTTTCCTTAAATTTCTATGGCCTTATCTTAAACATTGTTTTGTTTTATTTTATTATTATATTTTTTTTCAAGACAGGGTTTCCCTGTTGTAGCCCTGGCTGTCCTGGAACTCACTCTGTAGACCAGGCTGGCCTTGAACTCAGAAATCTGTCTGCCTCTACCTCCCAAGTGCTGGGATTAAAGGTGTGCACCACCACTGCTCTGCTAAAATTTGTAATAGTCTATTGATTTAGTACTATTAGTATGATAACTCAAAATACAATTTTCAAAAAGCTAATTTCTCATGTAATTATGTATATGTGTATATGTAAAGGTAATATGTACATATATCTTAAAAATATGTTGATTGTGCCCAACTTCTCCATTCAGGAACAAAATGATGACCGAGTTTGGGGTTAAAACCAAGCTTGGCTGACTCTCGCCCTCCCATTCATTTCCCTGGGGCCCCTTCCCTCCCCTTCCGGGTTTTCAGTTCTTTCTTGGGAATGATAAGCCCAGCTTCAAATTACCTGTCTTTCCTCTTCTCTTCTGCTCTGGAGCCTCCACTCCTGTTTTCTGTAGGGCATTGACTGTTGATAAGTTTGATGTTGTTGTAAATTCTTGTCCCCCTGAATGGGAGCATCTTTCTTGGGAAGTTCTCAGGTTTGAATTCTAACTGCTGCAGCCTAGCAGATCCGATATGCTGAGTGTCTATGACCGTGCTTTTTGCTCTCTGATATGCTGTGCATCAGTGAGCAAGCTCTCTCCCTCTCTGCTATGCCAAGTATCTTTCTAGTTGGTGCTGCCTGTAACACCAGTCTGAAGGCTGAGACGAAGTCAGTGGGGTTTATGAAGTGTACTCGGCCTGGCTGACTATTTGGCTGTAAGTTGGCTTCACGTGTCCTCATTTGGGATCCTGTTCATCGGATGTCCTTAAATTCTTTCTGTTTAAGGAATTTTTCTTGAAATTGAGAAAATAATTTCATCTCATCTTGTTTATTCTGTTTGTCTCTGTGTGTGTATGTATTGTTTCCTTACATCTGCATCCTGTTTCTCTCTGAGTTCTGCAGGGTGGACTTGAGGACTTTCTGTAAGTTCTGCTGACACGCCTGCTTAGCCCATGAACTCAGCTTGTATGCACTCTGCTCCACTCTCCTGGAAACGTTGTAATGAGAGTATTTGCATTTTCTCTCATATTCTTTTTTAAAATAATTATTCCCAACCTGATTATCAAATAAGATATTCCCTTTGCTGGCAAGCATATTATCTGATAGTGGTACTGTTTGAGGCCAGAAATCGCACAAAACCCAAGAATATTAAGAAATTAATCACTGTGGCTGGAGAGATGGCTTAGTACTTAAGAGCACTGGCTATGCTTCCTCAGGACTTGGGTTCAATTCCCAGCATCCACATGGCAACTTACAATTGTCTGTAACCCCAGTTCTAGGAGATCTGGCACTCTCTTCTGCTCCAAGGGATCCTGCATGCATATGAGGCATATAACTCAAAGAAGCACATGCACACACACAAATAAATGATAAATCAATAAAAACTAGAAAAAGAAATTATTTCATTATAGATTAGAGGTTAACACAAAAAATTCTATGGCTGGTTATCCTCTAGCTGCAGAAGAAAGTTACATTCATGGACTTTGAGATCAGAGAGGCAATTCAATGCATATCTGTCTAGTGTTTGTTGAGTCCTTTGCTGAGCACCCTCCGTATCTCACTCTGATTGAACTTTGTAAGGTAGATACCGTTACACCCCTTATACAACTAAGGAAGTCTAGGAAGGTCAGTAACTTTCTCACAAAGTCATAATTGTTGGGGTTAGAGAGCTGGCTTGCAGAGGACCCCAGTTTGATTCCCAGAACCCACGTGATCTCTAACATCCATCTGTAACTCCAGTTTCAGGGGGTCTGGTCTCTGATCTCTGTGGGCACCAGGCATGAATGTGGTACACAGCCTTATATACAGGCAGAACACTCATACACATAAAGTAAACAAGTCTTAGGAAAAATGGTGATAACTATTTAGTGGTGGTGCTGAGCCAAGCCCCTTGCAGCAACTCAAGGCTGCTCATCATCTCTGTCCCGTCTCCTGTTTACCAAGAATTCACCTCCCCGGCCTCCTGTTTCCCTGAGGACTCACCTTCCCTGTGACAGTCCTTATTTCCAGCAGCAGAGCTCACGTTCTTGAACGTCTTTTCAAATTTCAGGTAGATCCTGTTGATAAGCAGTTGGTGTTTTTTGTTGCTTGCTTTATATTGGGTTGGAACCTGCCTCTGGGTACCTTGTCCTCACAGAGTGAGAGAGTTAACCTGCTTTCTCTTCTCAGGTCAACGCCCCTGTCTCCTCCAGTCTCCCTTGCCCATCGCAGTCTTTGTGAGATCACTTTTGTGTTTCAGGCGCATGATTTTATTTTTGATTATGATTTTGTTTATGATTGTATTGCCCAGAGATACTCCTTTCTTTAGCTCTGTCATCCCCACCTGCATCCTTTTCCCTTCCAGATTTGGTGGTGAGGACTCTTGATTTCTTGTGTAATCTTCAGAGGTTCATAGTTTCATTAAAAAGACAAGAATAGGCGTTAACGACAAATGACTCTATATGTTTAATAAATGCCAGGAGACTAATATTGTGACAATAATGGCAATAACAGTGGAGAGCCAATACATCAGGCACCAGACAGTCTTGTAAGACCTTTATACATGTTAGCGGATTCAGTCTGCACAGGAACTCTGTTGGGTAGACGGATCTACATCTGGGTAAGGTGAGATGGTCTGGTCAAGTAGCTCGCTCAGGCTAACACAGTTCTTAGGTATCTGGTTTAGAGCTGAGTCTGCCTAGTGCCACAGCCAATGTTAGGGGTCTTCATGCTTGACTGGATGGGTCTGTGGGGCCTTGGAGGAGTCAGTGTGGTCTGAGATAGTCAGTAGAATATCGCTGGAGCTGGAAGGATTGGTTGAAAAGAACCAGGAAAGAAGTGTGAGGAAGAACCAGAAAATACTGTGGGGAGAAACTCCAGGAAGAGTGTTGTGAGAATCTACTGACAGGGCTTCAGCCTGGCCCTTTCTGACCATGGACCCTGAAGATGTGCTTATTAGCACATGGCCTTGCTTGACCTTTACCACAAGCTCCTCCTCTGTGAATGGCACATAAGCATCGGGTACTTGTTTAATCTCCATCTCTTTCCCTTTTACAGGAAGGATCCTGAGAGTGCTTATGGTGTTAGTGTGCTCACTCACTCATGTTCCTGGGGTCTCAGTGCTGTGGATACACTTTGGGTGGTGAAGCCGGGTGGGTGTGGACTAGGATTTTCAGGGATGTTTCACTGATGAGATGGGATATAGATGCAATGTTGTTTCTCTCCCATCCACTTCCCCTACCCTGAAGGCAAACTAAACATGTGGGACATTAGCAATCTCACTGTAATTAGGAGAGGGAGGCCAGGGGATTATAGAGACTGTCTTTTAATGTCAACTAAACAATCCAAGTTAAAAAAGAAAGACTTCTTGTTGCTAAAACAGTCTCTATTATTTAAAGCCTTTGTTAATTGTTCATTTTGTTTTGTTTTGTTTTGTTTTGTATCTGTCATTTGCAACAACTCCACTTCTAATTAACAGAAACTCTTGAGGGGAGCTAATTTGGGGAGAAAGAAATTGTTCTACTCTATTATGATTGATTTGGTCAAAGCCCAGCTTTGTCAGCTCGCGGTAGCCTTGAAACCATGGAGAAGCCGCCTGCTCCTTCAGTGTTCACCACCTCATCTGCACACATGCCTGGTAACAATGCTTGGCAGAGAAATAGCTGAAGCTGAGGGCAATGATATATATTTTTAAAGATTTAATTATTATGTATACCATGTTCTGCCCGCCTGCTTGCCTGTGCACCAGAAGAGGGAACCACATCTCATTACAGATGGTTGAGAGCCACCACAACCATCTATAATGGTTGCCGAGGACTGAACTCAGGACCTCTAGAAGAGCATCTGGTGCTCTTAACCGCTGAGCCATCTCTCCAGCCTGCAGTTAATATTTTTAAGGGGGCAAATGTAGAATGACCTAATATATAGGAGAGATGAAGGGTCAATTTTCAATCTGTGTTTGGGTCGTGGAACTAGATGGAGACAGTAAGCGAATAGTTATTCAAAAGACACTGGGAAGTGAGGTGCTGCAGGACCAAAGGGAATGATGCTTAAGGTCCAGTGGGAAGTGAGGTGCTGCAGGACCAAAGGGAATGGTGCTTAAGGTCCAGTGGGAAGTGAGGTGCTGCAGGACCAAAGGGAATGGTGCTTAAGGTCCAGGGTGATCATTGTCATGGAAACAAGGTGAGGATAAGAGTTAATAACAGGTTGTTCCTTTGAAAGCTAGAAGAGTGGGTGGGACTTACAATTGAGTATCAGGAGACAGATGTGAGGGAGTTAACTGCACCTGCAGCCTTAGTGCAGTTCAACAGCGGGGGCTTGTATAGCAACAAAAAAATCTATGTTCCATATGTGCCTATTTGATTCTATGTGTGTGGACATTTCACCTGCATATTATCTGTGTGTCATGTGTGCTTGCTGCCTGTAGAAGCCAGAGAGGTATCAGGAGTTTCAGATGGTTGTGAGCCACTATGTGGATGCTGGGAATCAATCCCTGGTCCTCCATAAGAGCAGCTAGTGCTCCTATCCACTGAACCATCTCTCCAGCTACTCTTTCATAGTTACCTGCCTGCCTGTCTGCCTACCTATTACCTATCTATCTATCTATCTATCTATCTATCTATCTATCTATCTATCTATCTATCAATCATCTATTATTATTATTATTTAACTAATTTATTTATCATCTATTATCTATCATCTATTTGTCTATCTATATATGTGTATGTTCATATGTCCATATATTTACTTTTAGTTATGACATTTTAAGACAGTATCCTGTTATATTTAGTCCAGGCTAGCATCCAACTCCTGATCCTCCTGGGTACTTGGGAGTGTGTCACACTTACGGTGTGTGTCACCATTTCTGGCTCACAGTATATGACAGTCCATATTGTACATTTACACATCACTGAAAGGGTATGCATAAAGTATTAAGACTGACGTACTTTAAACAATTGAAAGGCTTTTCAAGGTGATTTTGACATATTTTATTTTTCGTGTGTTTGGCCAGCTTTAGAATGTGACCAGCACATATGCTGTCGCTCAGTACAGCGACCATGGAGAGCATCAGTAGAGTGAGTGCTCTGGACTAGCATGGTTTTATGTGCTTGGTGGTGGGCAGTAGCAGAAAGGGCTCTGGCATGGGGAAAGCCATCATTCCCTTGCTTTACTTACATCCTCCTAAGTAGCTTTAGGATGAAATCAATTCCTCAACTTTGTCCTCTAGATTTTTCCTGTCTGAATTCTGAGGCCTGTCAACCCAGTACACAGATAAAGTATGACTGTATTTCTTTCCTGTAAAGATAAGATAAGAAATCTATTATTTGCTTTTCAGGTCATAAAGCAGCTTCAGCATGCATTTCGCTATGCTGTGAGAACAGAGTAGAATTTAGATCGCCCAAGTCCCATTTCGAAATTACTTGTGCTTTTGTAAACTAATTTATCTTAAAAGTTCAAAAATGAGATTTTTCTTAATTTATGGACAAAGCACATGTTTAAAAGTTTAGAAAATCTCACACACACACCAATAGAAAAAAAGCTCATTGTTAATTTTCCCATCTAGAGACATGTGTTAATATTTTCATTATATTTGCTTCTAGAGTTTTATAAATAGATTTATATCTTGTTTTTAAAGATATAGGATAGGGCTAGGAGAAGGCTCAGGAGGTGAGGGTGTCTTCAAGAGACCCTGACAATTTGAAATCCATTCTTAGTACCCATGTAGCTAAAGCAAAGCATCGACTCCAGCTAGTTTTCTTCTGACCTCCATAGGTGCACACACAATATATAATAAGTTTGTGAAAGATTATATAATAAATGTTTGGGTCCTGGAGAGATGGCTCAGCAGTTAAGGGTGCTTGCTGCTCTTCCAGAGAACCTGAGTTCAGGCTGTTCACAAGCACTAGTAACTCCAGCTTCAGGGGATCTAATGCCCTCTTCTGCTCCTTGCCTGCACTTGTACACTCATGGCACATACATGCACACACATGGCACACACATACACAAACACACAGCATATACATACACAAACACAGCATACACATGTATATGCACATGAAATATATATACCCAACACACACATGGCACACACATACATACAGCATTTATACATACATATACAAGTAAACCTAAAAAAGTTATAGAATAAACATTTCCCTAAATCATTAATTAATTGACCTGTGTTTTACTTTGAATAGTGTTAAGCTAGTGGTATTTTATCTCTAATTTGGAATTTTTAAACATAGGTTTTATATTATCCACTTTGGAAAATCCCAAGATTTGACAACACTGCTTTCTAATTAGAATGTCAGATTTTCCTTTTTTTTTTTTTTTAAAAATGTATTTGTAATTTTTATTTATGTATCTGTGTGGGTGCCCACCACGGACAAAAGAGGACATTGGATTCCCAGGAGTTGGATTTATAGGTGGTTGTGAGCCACCTGATGTGAGTTCTGGGACCAAACCTGGATCCTCTGGAAGATAAGCAACTGGTCTTAGCCACTGAGCCATCTCTCTAGCCCCCAAGTTTCAAGCTAGTAGTTTTTTGTATTCTTAAAGATGTCTCGCTGTGGTACTCCTCACTATGGGAAGTATCTAGAAAGTCTGTTGACAGGTTGTTGGGGACACATTAACTGATAATGAGTTGTTGATGTAGTCACCTTCTGTGGCTGTAGTCATTTGAGTCCTTTGCTTCTCAATGTGTCGACTTAGAAAAGAGTGAGCTAGACAGTTTACAAATCCCCCTTTGGCGTTCTAGTTTTTATTTGTCTTGAAATGACATCTTAGCTGTTCTACCATGTTGATGTGCTGGTAAGTTTTTCACTTGGCTTTGTCTTCTAGCTAACTCTCCATTATAGTGCATTTAATAGGTTGAATAATCTTTAGCTTTGGCTTCACAACAAAACTGAGCAGGAAACTGCCCACATGCGCCCCTCCCCACTATCAGTCTCCCCCCCCCCCGCCCCTGCCCCTGGGGAGTGTATCTGTTACCAGGATGCTCAGATTGACACCTTGCTATTGCCCCAAGTCTGGGACATATCAAGACACATGTCATTATAATATCATAAACAATAGTGTAACTGTCAGAACATCCTCTCTGTTATGCCTGTCCATCCTTTGTCCTCTTGGACATTGATCTTACTGTGGCCATCATTTTCCTTTTTGCAAACGTCTCATAGCCGAGGCCACCCAGTGTGCAGTCCTGTTAGACTGGCCTCTTCCACGTGGTGACATACATTTGAAGCTCTCACACGTGCTTTCATGGCTCACTTCTTTTCAGTGTTCCATTTCCCGGATCACCACAGTTCATTTGTTCTCTCCGTAAGCAACAGCAGCAGCATCTTGATTACCTCCAGGTTTTGACACTGTGTGGAAGAACCTGATGTAACCGTGCACGCTGGGTTTTTAAAGGGTCTGTGTCTATGAATGCTTCTCTACATGGATGCTTGTGCACGACATGTGTTCCTGGTGTCTGTGGAAGTGAACGGGTGTTGGAGCCTGTGAAACTTGAGTTACCTGTAAGAAGATGCCGTGTGGTTACTGGGGACTAAACTTGGGTCCTCTGCAGGAGCAGCCACTGCCCTTCGCTGCTGAGTCGCCTCTCCAATCATAAGCTGCAGGTTTTATGTGGACATTGAATTTTAACTAATTTGGATAAGCCTTCATTTTTAATTTTAATGTGTGTGGGTGTTTCCCCATATGTGTGCCCAATGGAAGGCAGAAAGGGGGATCAGGTCTCCTGGAACTAGTTATAGATGGTTCTGAGCTGCCATGTGAGCCAGTCTAAACTGCTGAGATTTTTTTTCCCCCAGCCCCCTGAGAAGCCTCTTGTCGTCTTTTCAGATGTCTGGTTCTCATTTGGGAATCTTCAGTGTTATTTTTAAATAAACTCAGAAAGATTTGCCACTGACAGTTCTCAAAGCTGGAACCAACAGGTTTTATATAGAAGGCCTTAGATTGCATGATGGGAGGTATAGTTTTCAAAGAGTAAAGGTTTTCTTTCTGACACTTCCTCTGGGGTGCAGATTTAACTGATAAGTGACGAGCATCTCTGACATAGCTAACAAACCCAAATGACTCCTTTCTGATCTTGAAAGGAAAGCTGGAAGATTCTGATGTTAGCTGTGCTTTGCTGATCTGAAAGCAATATGATACGGATACTTGCCCATCGGATACTGGACTTTACAAGAGACAGGAGACGGATGTGAAGTGACAGGCAGGTCTGGCCTGTATCCCAGCTGTTGGCTGGTGGAAGAAGGTTCCTTAGATGCAATCCCTTCTGTCTCTTGACCTTTATTTCTATATTTTTGCCCATCTCCTCTTGTTCTATAGAATACAAATCAAATAAATTAGAGCAATAAAAAAATAGAAGCTGAAACAAATTATAAGATCTGATTTTATCAACTAATGTTTTTAGTACTTGGTTGTTTTAAAAATAGTTTGTTTCCACGCAGCCACAAAGAAAAAAATGTGAGTTATATTAACTGTCTCATTGAAATGTTTTTTAACATTGTTTCTTTTGCAAGAGCTACTTATTTAAGCCAGGTTTCAAGAGAATCTACAAATGTAATATATGCATACATGTGTGCTTGTGTATATATGATAAATCTATATGTGAGAACAAACCATATTTAACTGATGATTAGTGATGTGTATGTATATGTACAGTTGATGTTCTCTCAGCCTTTTCTGTGTAGCTTGAGTGTTGCAGAGTTTTAATGGTCCTTATTTAAAACAAAATTTTGTTTTCTGCTTGGCCTATTGGCACATGCTGGTAACCCCAGCTTTTGGGAGGCAGAGGCAGTGAGGTTGTGGCAAGTCTGGGGACATAGTTACATCTTGTCTCAAAAACAAAAAAGAGAAACATTTTTTTTTTGTCCAAACATTCTTCAGAGAAAGTTTTCTATTCATTTTTATGAACATGGTTTACATTTTAATAGAATTTATTTAACAGAAAGATTTAAAAATTTTCAAATATACTTGAATCTGCAATTTATAAGATAAAATGTATATTATGTAATTGTTAAAGGTCTCCAACAAGATTTTATGGGCTGCTTTTTTTGTAAGGAGGCAATTTGTCATTACTGAACAAGAGATCATCACTCTTTTATGTTGACTAGATTAAAGCATAAGTATTTTAGTCAAAAATTTTAGTATAGAAATCTTTGAAAAGACCAGACCTATTTTGTACATTTTTATACATTTTTTTAAAATTGTAGGTATGCACATGCCATTGTATACATGTGAAAATCCAAAGACAACTAGTAAGAATTAATTCTCTCTTTCCACCATGTGGGTGCCAGGTATGGAACTCAGTTTGTCAGGCTTGGTGGCAAGCATCTTTACCCACTGAACCATCTCACTGGCCCTCAAACTAGCTCTTTAAAAGAGCTTTATATTACTGCTTTTCATCTTTTAAAAACAAGTCCGAAGTAGGGAAATTGGCTGCCTTAGACTCTCTCCTAGAAGATAAGGGAAAGTCATTTGCCCAAGGTCACTTCGAGGTAGTTGCAGACCTGGGCCTTCTGACTCGGTGTCACACTGCTTTTACGTGTGTTACCTTACCGAGCAATCCTTCACAACATTTCACCGCCATTTTGTCACATTTTAGTTACTTGCAAAAGGAAGGTAAATATGAGTTAGTTCTTCAGCATGACTATAAAATAATGGGACTGGAAGACTGTGGGAGACCTTGGGGTGAAGAGGACTAATGACCCAGCTTGTATGTTTATGGGTAAACTGTGTGGGGCCGATCAACTTTAAGCCTGTAGTCAGGACAGTTAAAACAACAGCACAGGATGAGCACAAGAGAGAAAGGAACAGGACAAGGTCAAAGCTAAACGCTTAGCTGTGTCACTCGGCCCTACTATGCACACTTGCATCTGGTGAATGATTCATTGTGCTATCTCTTGCAGATGTTGAAAATTTCCTCTAAGGAGAAATATCCATTATTTACTTTTGTAAATGGCCATTCCAGAGACTTTGATTTTACATCTGCTGCAGCCAGTGAAGAAGACCTTTTCTCAGAAGATGAAAAGAAGAATTTCAAAAGATTTAGCACAGAAGAGTTTGTCCTCCTTTAAAGGCAAAGATGTCTGTGACATTTGTGCTTATGAGAAACACGTGAGCACAGCAGAGTCGAGGACAGCGGCAGACGAGTGAGCTGGAGACCCTAACCGAGCACGTCCCTTTAACAGTGCACATTTGAAAAATACCCAGACTTTAAAGGTATTTTTCTGAATACCTTTTCTAAATGACTTGACGGCTCTTGCTTTCCAGTGATAAATAACAAGTGATTCTGGTTGCATTCCCGTTTCCCAAAGATGTGCTAACGGAACACTACATTAACTGCAAGCCTTTCGGTCCCCAGCATTTTCTACCTGAGCCCATTGGTCCTCTGAAGGTTTTATGATACATGTTTCCTCAAAGATTCGGATCACCAAGTCACTTTTAAAAGCCTCACTTTGTATTAATGGCAGGAGACTGGATCCGCAGAGCTACCCAACCTCCTGCTCTTAACATAACCAGAGGATGTTTTGGGTTTATGTCTCTGGATAATGAAATGGACATATAAAATTATGTAAGCAGGATTTTAAGGTAATACTTACCTATATGATTTTATAGCAGTTACTCTTTATGCATTCTACAGAGTCTTCTATGAGGAATGAATACAAAATATTTGTTTTCCTCTCCCTTCCTTCTTTCCTTCCTCCTTTCCTTCCTCCCCCCTCCCTCCCTCCCTCCCTTCCTTCCTTCCTTCCTTCCTTCCTTCCTTCCTTCCTTCTTTCTTCTTCCTTTCAGGACTAGGTCTGGAGATTGAACTCAGGGCCTTGTATATGATAGGCAGGTGTTCTACCTCTGAGCCATCCTAAAATATTGATTTTTTTCCACATATTTAAAAGTTAAAATTTCAGTAGTATCTATATTTATTTTAATTAGGTAAAGGAAATTACAGAGTTGTTGTAGCTTTTGTTTCCTATCTTAAAAGTGAAATTTTATGGAAATCCAATGTATTACTTAATTTTTAACTCAAATGATGAATACAAGAAAAATATGGATGCTTTCTGCTTTTACTGTTTGTATAAAATGATGTCATGGCATTTAGGAGCTGAGACTATGTACAGGTTAAATTTGCCTTAAGTGTGCTGTAGGTTTACTTAAAGACAAACTTGTGATATAAGAGTATAAGAATTATTACCAAGCCAGGATTATAAAACAAATACTTTAATTAAAAACATGAGAACATAAGACACTTTTGTTTTGGTTTTAATGTTGGGATCATTTTAATTCATTGAAAAATTTTTTTTATCTTGGATAAACTCTATTTTTTTGTGATGAATAGGAATGTGTAGACACTGACCTCCTTTACCAGAGAATCCTTCTCTGTTCACAAATGCAAGGAAAGCCACGACAGGGGCGAAAGTAAGCCTGAAGAGTGAAAACAAGTTTGACATTTCCCATTGAGGATTGTTTATTGAATTGAGGCAGTCTAAAACCTAAATTTTCCCTTTGCCCCGATAAACTTGGACAAATTAAGTTCAGTACTAATTTTTCTAGAATGTCAAAGCAGCAGAAGAAAGAGAAGCCAGGAGTCTGCTGGGATTCATGTGCTTCACTCTCCTTAGACAGGACACTGCTCCCAGCAGCCACAGGAGGACGTAGACCCAGACCTCCATGTGCATCAGCACTGGCTGTGAGTGTTCCCGTGTAAGAACCCTAAAAAAAGCTTGTTACAGTTGAAGCTCATCACGTTCCTAGCTTTTAAAAAGGTAATATTAAAGTAGAATATTGGAGTGAGGCACAGTTCTACCTGGGGAATGGTAAGGAGAGAGGAAGTAGCACACCGTTGATGTTAAATTGTGTTTTAAAATGCTGTTTCAGGATATTGTGCAGTCAAAATAAACAAGTCTTATAGCACAGTCATCTACCTGACAGGGAATAAATGTCTAGAATCAGAAACTTTGAGATAAGGATATGTATCTGAAGTGTACTCAGTGGTGTGTAGGCGTGAATGAACGTACAGGTGGGAAGTAAGAGCGGTGGGTTGATCTTGGTTGTTTACTGATTTGCCCTCATCTGAGGACCAGCTGAAGCTAGGTTACTCTTTCACCAGGGAAGCAGCTGCAGAACCGTTAGGATCAGGACAGAAGCCCTGTGCATCCTGGCCTCATACTTTGTATTGAACACAGACTCAAAGTTCTGTAAGACAGGGAGCACAGCCAAGCAGGGAGGCGTGGGAGTGCCCTCTTCCAAGGGGTGTCTAAGATCCTAAGTTAGAGTCCTGATGGGAGAGAGTGTCCAATTAAAGGTACTAGATCTTACCAGTCACATTTCAGAAACGACTTTGTACAAATTTTGATAGAATGTTTAACAAAAGTTTCCTTTGTTTTCTTTATAAGGGTTGATTTTTTGGGGGCAGGGGGCAGTATGTTAACCACCAGAAGGCAATTTTGAAAGTCATCCTTTCTAGAATGAATGAATAAGTAAATGAAAAGATCCTTTACAGTGTATTTCCAAAAAATTTTCCGGAGGTATTTCTTTTCCTACTATTACATTAAACCAATCCCATTAAATCTGTATTAATGAGAAGGTAGTCTCAGAAGATTAAAAGTCAGATCACTCTGGAGTCCATTAGCCTTGGGATTTGCCACTATTTGTGGCAAACACAACCTTATATGCTAATTCTGACTCTAGAGTGGTTGATGTTAAAACAGAAAGCAACACAATGACTTACCTGGGTAATTAAATGGGTAATCCATCCCATTTTGGATCAGAAACCTACTTTTTAGTGATCTCTAGTTAACCTCTGTTATTCTGTGCCAGAAGGCACTTTATTCCAGTTCAAACTCAGTGTTGCAGTTTCCCCCTTCTACCTCAGAGAAGTCTCACTGCCATGGTTTATTGCAGATCACCGGTGGTCAATAGCTTGTATTTGACATAGAGTGTTTTCATGCTGAAGCATTAAAAGAAAAGGAAAAAACTATAAAGGATTTTCTAAAACCAGAAGAAACAGTTTGTGAAAATAGAATCACTAAAGGTGTTGTTATTAAAGCAGGCATGGAATGAGGCAGAAACTACATTTAAAGAACTGAGAGGGGGCTGGTGAGATGGCTCAGCAGGTAAGAGCACCGACTGCTCTTCCGAAGGTCCTGAGTTCAAATCCCAGCAACCACATGGTGGCTCACAATCACTCATAATGAAATCTGACACCCTCTTCAGGTGTGTCTGAAGACAGCTACAGTGTACTCATTTATAATAAAAAAAAAAAAAAAAAAAAAAAGAACTGAGGGGACAGAACCTAGCCGTGAGACTTCATGGCAACAGGGGTGGGAGCTGGCTCAGGGCAAGAGTGCTTACTGTACAGTCCCAAGTTTGCATCCCCAAATGCCACGTGACTCGGTATGCCTGTGCACTCCTGTAACCCTGGCACTGCCAGAAGTAGAGACAGAGGATTGCCGAGAGTTGATGGCTAGCTGAGATGGCAAGCTCCAGGTTCAGTGAGAAACCCTGTCTTGAGAGACTGTGGCTGAGAGAGACAGGGAGCAGAACACCTAGCGTCCTTCTTTGGCCTTTGCATGCGTATGCATGAGTGTAGGCAACCCATCAGACTGCCTCCCTCCCCCACAGCAAAGAATACTCTGAGAAGAGCAGTTTCATGGAAAGATAAGGGATCCTTGTTTTCCATAAGAATAAAAGCATATCTTTTCCCCCAAAGCCATGTTGGGCAGCTGCAAGGCACTCGGTTTAGAGGAGCCCTGCTCCCAGCTTGAGCTGTGTGCTCACACAGGGCCTGCTTTTCACCTGGCAGTGTTCAGAGCAGATAGCTTTCACTAGAATAGAGCAAACGGATGCAGGGAAATTAGGGCTGGGTGGGAAAGCCTGCTGCTGAGAGTAATTAGAACAGAGGTTTCAGAGGGAGCTACTACACATGTGCATTTACATTATTTACTATATTTAATAGATATCCCAAGAGAAAAGACAGCCACCCCCTGCTGCCCAATATGTTGCTTTCTTCTCTGTATGTTATGGTCACTGAAACATGGAAGCATGTCCAGTTGGTTGAGTTGGATTTTTATTTGATTACTCTGTTTATTCTTGGTGAAGAGGCCACCACGTGTTTAATCTCTCACGGTTTTATTTATGTGGCAGCCTTATTTTAACCTCTGGCTTGCATGGTGTTCATTCCTGTGACCTATGGCCTGTGACCTGGGACTGCTTTCTAGCCACAGCCCTTTTGGCTGCTAGCCCATGTCTACATTCAGAGAGATTCTTATTTTTGCATATAGTTTGTTCTTATAAGGACTTGAGACAGTTGACTCTGAAGGGCCTGAATAATAGATGTTTTAAAATAATAGTTTAAGAAGATTTAAAATATTATAAAAGGGAATTTAAACTATTTAAAAATATTTGAAGCTCAAATTATTTTTAATCATATAGGTTTGATATGATCTTGATACAGCTGTAACTCATTCTCTTCTTATTCTCTTGCACAGTAGAATGTATACTTGTCCACTTTAAAGTAGGTACACATTCACCTGAGCGCTTCCCAGAGGCTGAGCAGTTCTGTCTGGACATTAATTAGATTTATGAGATCTGCATTTCTTACCAGTAGTTTTATCACTCCTATTTTTCTGTCTCCATGACATAGTTACAAAATAACTGGTAATAAAATCCCAAAATTGTGTAGTCTGTTATTTAAGGTAGTTACGGGGGTAGAGATAGTGTGTGTGTGGGGGTGCAATTGGATTATATATGTAATGTGCACCTAAGTCCCAAATAAAGGTATTTATTGTAATCATTTGAGTTAGTAATTTATTGCTGTAACAAAATACCTGGACCAATCAACTTAAAAAGTAGAAAGGCAGCAGGGCAGTGGTGGCGCACGCCTTTAGTCCCAGCACTTGGGAGGCAGAGGCAGGAGGATTTCTGAGTTTGAGGCCAGCCTGGTCTACAGAGTGAGTTCCAGGACAGCCAGGGCTACACAGAGAAACCCTGTCTCAAAAATACAACAACAACAACAACAACAACAACAACAACAACAGCAACCCCCCCAAAAGTAGAAAGGCCTATTTTAGCTCAGATTTTGGGAGGTTTCTGTTCATAGTCAGTTGCCCTTATTGCTTTTTGGCCCTGTTAAGGTAAACATATCAGGGCAGGAGTGCATGGTGGGGGCAAAGAGAAGGGAGGAGGGTCAGGTGGTAATATGCTCTTGAAAGGTAATTTCTCTCCGCTGGACCCCACCTCCTAAAGATTGCTGTGCCCTCCAGTAGTGGCTGGGACCACGCCTTTAACCCTTGGCGTATGCAGTCACTTACCCAACCAGAATGTCATCACAGAGAGTGTCATCACAGTGATTTGAGATGCCATCTCACGGGATCACAGGCAGTTTTCTTTTTCAAACAAAAGCACCTCCATGCACCCTCCCCCCCACCTCATTTTTTTTTTTTTTTTTTTAAGACAGATTCTCACTGTGTTGCCCTGGCTGAGCCTGGAACTGGCTGTGTGGAACACGCTGGCCTGGAACACTCACAGCTCTGCCTGCCTCTGCCTCCTAAGTACTGGGATTAAAGGTATGGGCACTATACCTCGTTTAAACCACAGCTTTGTTGTGTTTGTGTATTGACAGTCATTGTTTTTTAAATGTACAGTTCTATGGGTTTAAAGTTTTTGTTAGATTTATTTGTATATGTGTGTGTGAGCATGTGTTCGTGCACATGTGCACGTGTGTATACCTATATATGTGATTACATGAGTCCCACTGTACATGTGTGGATGTCAGAGGACAACTTAACAGGAGTCGGTTTGTTTCTTCCATCTTGTGAGTACTAGAGATCAAATTCAGGGAGTCTGCCTTGGTGGCCACTGAGCCATCTTGCCGGCCACCTATTTTTTTTTTTTTTTAATATCGTCACATAGCTGTAACGATCAGCATTGGGGCATGCCAGCTCTTGTTCATTATCCTGAGAAGGAGCTCTGAGCCTGCTTTTACTCGGTTCTCAGTCCTTGCTTCTTACTTCTAGCCTGACAGCCGCTGATTTACTTTAAATGAATGTACCTCTTCTGGGTATTTCTTCTGATTTCTTCATTTAGCACTACTTTTTTTTTTTTTCTACATGCTTGCGTACTTCATTTCTTTTGTGATTCGATGATATTCCCGTAGATTGATAAGTCACATTTTGCTTATTCATGAATTGATTGACATTTGTATTATTTATACTTTCTGTCCTCAATGAGTACAGTGTGGCAGCCAGCCATGTCTACAATTTTATGTGGGTGTATATTTTGATTCTCCTGGGCATGTGCTTAGGAGTTGCAGTTGCTAATAATGTGGGGAAATTTGTGTTTAACTCTTTGAAGAACTACCAAAATGTTTTCCAGGGTAGGTATAGCAGTGTTGGAAGTAGGATCCCCTACCTTACCCTCCTGGGTTTCCCAGTTATTAACAGTGTTGGGCATCTTGGCACGTGCTTTTCAGTGTTCATATGCCACAGAGGAAATTCAGGTTGATTGCTCACTTCTAAGTTGGGTCATTTGTCATTGTGTCACTGAGTGGGTAAAGGTTCTTTCCAGGTCCTGGGTCTAAGTTATTTACCAGTTGTATGATTTCTGGACGTTTCCTCTCAATCTGTGGGTTGTCTTATTTTTGTGATAAAGGTTTCTGTCCGTGGTCAATTGGCCCCATTGCTTTGGGTCCTGTGGCAAAGGACCAAATGGAGGGAGGGCACAGTGGAGGAAGAACAGGAAATAGTTCCAGTTTGAATCCAAGTCTAACTTCTCTGTGTTCTCTGTAACCCTCGGTCGGTGCTATTAGGGTCATATTTGAGAAACCATTTCTTAGTCTGTGATGAAAAGAGTGGTTATGCCGGGCAGTGGTGGCGCATGCCTTTAGTCCCAGCACTTGGGAGGCAGAGGCAGGCGGATTTCTGAGTTCGAGGCCAGCCTGGTCTACAGAGTGAGTTCCAGGACAGCCAAGGCTATACAGAGAAACCTGGTCTCTAAAAACACCAAAAAAAAAAAAAAAAAAAAGTGTGGTTTTATAATTTTATAATTTTATTTCTTCCATTGTATTCATTTTGAGCTGATTTTTGTGCACGCTATGAAGTAGACATCTGGATCCATCCTTGTGGCTCTGGCTGTGGAGGTGTGTGAGCACCACTGGTGCCAGGACTCTTCCTTTACCCTGCTGAACCATGTTTGCCTTGGTACTGAAACTCAGCTGACCATGAATATAAGGATTTGGTTCTGGATCCTCAGTGGAATGTCAGGGGAAGGGCTTAGTTGGATATCTCAACAAAGACACAGAAGGAAGATGGGATGGGACTCAGAACTGAGGCTTAGTCTTCACACTTTATCCATGAAAATTTAAAGCTGGAAGATTCTTCAAGCCCTTCTCTATGGTTTTTACCTATGTTTGACCTAGGTATAAGTCTGCTTACTGAATATATATCGGGCCGAGGAAGAACAGGCCACTAAATGCATTTCATTCTTAATGGGATGAACTTCTGAATAGTCTCTAGGGATCTGTGGACTCGGATGAAGAAGCTTGCATCTATATTTCCATTAACATGCAATTTAAACATAGAGTTTATTTGATTTCTATTTTGTGAATTTCTTTATTAGGAATGTCAGAAGCAAAGTACAGTGTTATCAGTCGTACATATAACTTTGTCATGGATGGGCATCCAATGTTTTCATATGATAGTTAATGCAGAGGTGTGAAATAATTACATATCTTTGAAATAAAGGTAGGGCTGTTACTCAGATTTATTGATGTGTTGAGAAAGAAGCGGATATTTTTTTTTACTATATGTCATACTTTAAAAATACTGAGTAACTTTGCTTTAACCATACATTTATTTTCATTTGAACTTAAATGTTTTCTGGGGGCATCCCATAGGTTTTTACCACACTTGCAGAGGATTAAGTGTAAGGAGCTTTTGAGAGCTGGAAGCCATTGGAGGTGTCAGTCAGGAAGAGCAGAATTGAGGCTAGTGTGCAGAACTGGGGGTGTGGGGGTGGTCGGGTGTCATGAGCTCTATAGGAAAAGGCACAGAGTGTTGGTGGTGGAGCTGGTGTCTGGAAATGGATATGGAAGTTGTGCTCACCAGAGGAACTTAGCGCTAGGAGGACTCTGTGGGATACGCTTGGGAAGGTCTTAGTATCCTCAGACAAAGGAAAAGTTGGAATCCGCCTGAAGAGATAGGGTGTGAAGGACTGCAGCCAAGGCACACCATTTGCCGTGCACCACGTATTATAAAACACACATCCATTTCGTTCTTCTCAAACCCCCTGGGATGCAGATCTCTTCATCATCTCCACTTTTATAGATGAATAAAAAAAAAATTGAATGTCGTCAAATGCCTGTTCTTTTGCAGACCTGGGATTTAAACCTTCTGGATTCTATCACTGAGTCTAGGTGTCCCCACACCATATTGACTTAGACGTTCCAAAGATCGGAGGGGAGATCTAGAGAGAGTGGTACATGGGTGGTGGAGGAGGACTGGGCAGATGGGGTGAAGAGAACATGGTGGTGGAGAACAGTCTTGGGCCTAAGCTTGGGAGGAATCCTGGGTTAAAGGCCAGGCAGCGTGAGTGGTAGGCTAGGATGAATGGGAGGGGTGAGGTGCTCTTGAGAGAACTGTTTCTCTCTAGGGAGCAGTGAGAATCCAGTGTCTGGTTTGGGAAAATGAGCTACAGCCTAAGGGGGAGGGGTTTGTATTATATGTTCCTTTCTCTCTCCCTTTCTCCATGGCTCATCTTGCCCACTCTGAGGTAAGGACCTGATCTTAGCAGGAATCACATTTGTGCTTTTTTGCCTGTGGCTGGCTCTTAGACCCCACTTTTCCAGACACTGTGAATGGGAAAGACCTTTTGTTACTGTACAAAGTGAGGAAACACCCGGTGTCACAAAACAGATTCAGGGCTTTGCAAAATATAGCAAGTTCATGTCTGCTAATACGTTAAGCCATTTGGCCTTCCTAGTCTAAGTAGCAATTTGTTGTTTTCATGCTAATACAAATTCTTGTATTAATAGGAGCATGGCCCTGGGTTTCTTCATCCGCCTGGGAAAAAATTACTTGTTTGATGGTAAACAAAGAACAGAAGGACCAATTCACTGTCCTTGTTTAAAAAAAGACGCTATGAAGCAATAGCGGAGTCATTTTAATTGTGGCTGTCTAACACTTGCAATGAGTAAGATCGCTTGTGTTCTGTTTTTAGGAAATGAAGTATTGAAAGTACATAGTACATTAGAAATGCAAAACATGACCACATGTTCTCAGAATTTTGTCAGTGTTACATGAAAGAGCACTTGTGATGGGATGCCCAGCTCTGAGGGTATTCTCTGTTTCAGCCTGTATTTACAGAGATGTATGAATATTTGATTAATGAGTCATGTTCTCTGGAGAAATTTAATAACTGTGTTGCCATACAAAGCCAGGCCCTTAGCTGTTAACACAGATGCCGAGAGTGTCATCAACACTGAGGCCCCTTCTGAGTGGAACATATTCTGTGGGGTGAATTCCTCGCTTTAAAGAAAAGAATCTTTGAGAGGCATTCTGTTATCTGTTTTGAACTTTGTTCAATTCATAGGCTAAGGTTTGTAAAGATTTTTCCAGTGAATACAAGCAGTGCTAGGAAAACTTCGAAATGATGTTTGTATTTTAATGATTACTTTCTCCAGGAATTAGTTGTAAAAATCACTAATAAATTAAAAAAAATTCTCTTCAGGATTATCTATTAGAGTTCAGTTGAATTTTTGTCTTCATCTTTTAAAAAATATCCACAAGAAGAAAGGGTATGAGGAGGCACAGGTCTGATTTAGGTATGTAGATGCGATGTCTATATGAATGCCACATCATTAAGATAATGGAATGATTGTGGGGGCAGTAATTGATGGCTAATTTATCCTTTCTCCATCCTTCACTCTCTCTCCTCCTCTCTTTTTGTTTTGTTTTAAATGGCTGTGGAGAAATCAGTTGTAACTTTTAAAGTTTGGTAGGTGTTTTAGTGATGTTACCTCAGTTTAACTGCTCAAGTAACAGAGAGAAATGTCAAAAAAAGATAAATTCAGTGTGGGAGCTTTTGCTGGAAGCTGTAACCTCAGGTTAGAATTATCCATGCTATGCAGAATTTCCTGCGACACCTCTCCTTAGGGCCACAATGCATTATGGCAGACGTGTAATGAAGCCGCTATAAAGTCTCTGGTAATTAAGGGGGATTTGACAGTAATTGCAACAGTGAATCAACTTAATTATTACCTGCTTCAAAGAGAGCTAACCTGATGTTATAATCTAACCTTTTCTACTTTTAAAATGGGAGATTAAACAAGTATATGTAGCATTTAAGAATTAAATGTGTTGAAGTAGAGTTGTATTAATATACTTCTAATATACATTTTAATGCCTGTATACATAGCATGATCTGAAGAACTAGCATTTGGCTCTCTGTGATCTATTAAAATTATTTGATATGCTCTGAAAATGGAGCCAAACTTTCATCTCTTATTCAACTCTGCTTCTTCCCAAGCTACAGACAGACCTTGATGGCTCTGGTGACCCTGCTCGCCACAAAATCAAGGATACATTCTTAATATTACAAGAAAAAGGAACTGTAGCTGTTTTAATTGTTTGCATCTTGGTAGAGTGTCTTTTAGAATCTCAAACAAACAAACAAGCAAACCAACCTCATCAAAGGCACAAGCTCACCAAAGGCAAAGATTTAGAACCATCTGGAAGATCTTGGGTCACTCAGTCCATCTAAGCTCAGAACAAGAGCAAGACACTCAAGTTTCAGCCCAGATTGGGCTAGTGAATGCTAATGCTAGTGAATGGCCTCTGTGCACTTCTTATCTTGCTGCTTGCAGAAGGAGGAATGGGAAAAGATGACAAAGTCAGCACAGCTCCGATGTGGCCTTGCCATGTGCATGCTCTTAGCTACCGAGAAAATGCCCTTGGTAGCAGTTTCATGTGTTTCAGCCTCCTCTCCAAGCCCAGTCATCTTACACTTGTATCTTCATTGGTGTTAACTCTGCCATGGAGACTATGGTGATAGCAATTACAATTATATATTTTGGAGCATGGGTGTTTTTGTTTGGTTTTGTGTTACTGTATGAAGAGAGCAACTGAGCTGACTCATTTGGCTGGTGATGACTTGCCAGGCACAAGTTAAGAGCTGGAACAGAATCACCCTTACTGGATGTCCACAACACCAGAGGGTGTCATCACATGGAAGTGACCCCGAGGTAAGTCTTCAGCGTGGGCTGCAGTGCTTGGCTGGCCAGGGTTACCAGCCTTTGATCATAGATCTTCTGGGGGTGTTCCAAAATCAACTTGAAAAAATTCCTTGAAAAAAGCATGAGATGATGTGTTATTAACCTTGTTTTCTGAGAATGTGTGAGCCCACTGACTTTTTCTTAATGTGAGAGGCAAATGTTTGTCATAGTGGAATGTATGGTAAATAATGGAGCAACAAATGAAGAACTTTAGTCATGTGAATTCTGAGGGTCTTTTGTTTTGTTTTGTTTTGTTTTTGTGTGTGGGTTTTGTGTTTTGTTTTTGTCACTGACTGACCTGCAGCAAGTTGTCTAGAACCTCTCTTGGTTTTCCTCCTTACCAAACTGAGTTACAACATCTCCACAGGTCTCTTACAGCCCAAGGTCTTTGGTTCTGTAAGAAAGCTTTTTTATAAGGCCTATTACCAAGATAATAGCTTTGCCAAGCCTAGCTTCCAAAACTACCTTCTTTCCAAGTCTCTTGTCCCATGTGGGAGATGGATGTCTTAGTTCTTGCTCATAAGATTGAACTTGCTGTCAGCCCCTGTGTAGTGGTAGGTACAGTCCCCATCACCTGGCCCCTGTTGGGTGGCTTATTGCCTGTCAGTAGTGAGCAGAGGGGGTAAAAAGATACAAAGCTCAAACCAAGTGATTTCTGTGAAATAAACAGTGTAGCACTGTTAAATAGTATAGAGACGTTGGCTAGAATAACAACAGTCTTTCTTTAGACATCATGTCTGTGCTTGAGGAAAAAAATGAATCACACAGACAGGGTTCCTGTTCTGCTGAAGCCCACATCCCAATTATTTAATTGTATAGTTTATTACATAATTGTTTAATCTGTTCTGTTCCTGCTGTTCTGGGCCCTGTACTGAGTGTTTACCCTAGGCACTTTGCATACACTTTGTCATGTTACCCTATCTATGCTTTCCAAGGAAGAACATGGAGGCTTAGGTTAAGAAGACTGCCCAAGAATACCTGGCCAGTGAATAACATGTGCAGGATTCAGTCCCACATTTGGTGACTCTACCGGTGGCTGAAACTACCAGGTTTGAGGTTTTCTGGAATCAGTGAGCCACATCGTCCCTTTCCTAGATACAGGTGAATGTTTTCAGTGTTCTGCTGAGATACTCTGAAGTTTAGAGTCACTTGTAGTGTAAGCATCTTTGGTGTCAGACATAACATGGGAACAAGTGGGCTTGCAGCCGTCACCTTTTCTCAGTTCCTCTCGGGGCTTTCCCATGAGCAAAGTGTGGACTAACTTGCCATGAACTCTTGGAGACCTCACGAGAAAGACAAATGGTCATAGTTCTTGGAGCCTCTTGTAGCACAGTGGAGTGAAAAGGGCCATGGCTATGCTTTCTCGAAGGAAGTGTCTTACACAACCATCATGGTTTTTGAATATTAAATTATTAGAGCTAAAATATTAGATTAAGGATATATTAATTTCTGCCTTTGAGCAATAGAGAAGGAATTTTGGATTAGTACCAAGGTGATCGCAATAAGGGATGAATTAGGGCAGCCTGAAACACAATGGCATGCCTTTGAGAGGTGGCAGAGCTTTAAAGGACTTTTAAAAATTATTCAACCCAATCAGTCCCCAATGGTAAAATTATTCTTGTTGAAGTTATGCACCTGTTTATGACAGGGCTGCTCTGTTGGTCTAATTTGCCCATGGAGCTCACAGAAAACTTAATGAGTGTAGACTTAGGAGCTGGAGAGATGGCCCAGCTGTTAAGAGCACATTGCTGTTCTTGCAGAGGACGTGGGTTTGGTTCCCGCACCTACAAAGTGGCTCATAACCATCTGTAACTCTACTTCCAGGGAATCCAATGCCATCTCCCAGATTCTGTGGGCATCAGGTATGCCCCTGGTACATGCATATGCATAGGTAATACAATACAAATAAAATAATAAATCTTAAAAAAAAATGGTTCAGTTTTCCTTCTCTACTTTCCTCCACCGTCACACATCATATACCTGACAAGGCTTCTCACTGACACCTTCTCACACAAGTATCAGAATCAAGTGATTCCTGGCCCTAGAAACAAAAGCAAACCTGTCCTATTCCTTAATGGATTCCAGTGAAAACTGGTGACAAAATCAGATACAAGTCCCTGTGAAGATACAAGTGTCTATGAAGACACTGGGGAGAATGAAGTTGGGTCTGTAAGGATTCACTCATGGCAAGTCTGAAGGTTTATAATCATGATCATTGATCGATCTACTAGATGAAGTTCAACATTTTTAACCTGGACATTTGGTCATGTTTAAATTGGGTGTGTGGTTTGCCCAGTAATAAAATGTCGAACCTTTCAAAACAACAGCAAGTAGAACAATTTAGTTTTTGTTTGGCAATTTTAATATTACCAGCACAAATAGCCACCTGTTTGCTGGCATCTTAGAAAAAGGCTTAAGTAAACTGGGTCATTGGTTGATTTTTCAAGTCCACACTTGAAAAATGTGGTAGTGTTTCAGAAACTGCCTTGCTTTGGTATCCAGTTGGAGCATTGATGTAGAGTTGGGGAGTTGATACTGCATGGAGAATAGTGAGCCAATAGAGGAATTAACCTAAGCATCTTTTCAAAAACGTTCCTGCCCTCCTCCTGGCCAATTTATGTCTTGACTTCCATCTCTTGATGGGTTGCTATTTCAAGAGGCATAGGAGTGTGGGTGTCGGTTCCAGCTACGAGGAGTTTGAGAAAGAATGGAAGTTTCAGTTATTGATTGCAGTGAAACAAAGCTCCCCTAAACTTACTATCTCCCTCTCTCCCCCCCCCTCAACTCCCCTCCCATCTCCAATGTCCATGTTACAGTGTTAGGACATCTGTATTTTTGGAATAAGTCAAAATGAAGTATAACATTGCATAATTTCTGAACACATTAGTTATTCCCTGTAAACATCAGAGGCATTGTGTGAGAAATGTAAAAGTCTGTGACTCTCTAGCTCTATGCATCCTTACAAATGTACTCTATTAATCATAGAAGTTGCTCCTCTTCATGATTCTGTGGTCTGGGTGGGCTCAGTCATGAGTTTCCTCTGCTGTGCTGTGATCATGCAGCCAACTGTCTTCCTTGGAGAGTGTGGGCGCTGTTATTCAGGAGCCTTTCCAAGTGACCTCTCTTTAGTTAGTAGTCCTCCTAAATGTTTCCCCAGCATAACAGTTGACTCTGAAAAATGCCAAACCAGTAGCTTCCAGGCCTTTTAAAGGTTTGGGTTAGGATACACATAATGCCTCTTTTGCTATAAAACAGTTTGGGAAAACAATTCTAAAGGCCAGTCTAGACTCAGGTGTAAGGGAAGAGATGATATTTACTGTCAGGAGAAGTGGCCATCTTCAATCTTCTGCAATCTTGATTTTCAGGGATCTTAATGTTTCTTTTACAACAATGTTTTAACTTTGTTGACTCTTCGGTGTCCACATAGAACACTCAACAAATGCCACTGTCTCTTTAGCATAAGCAAGAATGTTTTTCCTTAGTTTCCCTTAAAGTCTCAGATGTACATTACTCAGAAAAACCACTTGTATTATGACTTCATGAAGCCTCCATTTTAGAGATTACAGAGGATTCTTAATTGCTTGTGTTAGAGCTGGGGTACAGGTTCCCGCCTCTTTTCCTTTCAGGTGTGTAAAAATGACTTTCAGGTCCTAGGAAATTTAAATTTCAGTATAAAAAGAAACATGAGCACATGATTGCTCCAGAAAAAGAATTTTGGCTGGGACTTTAGATGGATAATTTTGTCCTACAAAAAGACCCTATCCATTTTCTCCTTGGCTGCTTAATTCTTATTTCTCTATTAGAGTCTGAATTTAGAGAGTAATCTCCGACTAGGTCCTGCTCTGCCAAAACAACAGAAAATGCCAAGCTGCTGGAGCCGTGGTGGCCAATTTGACATGGAAGCATTATAAAAACAGGACTGAGAGATCAGCTTTGAATTCCCTAAACTTTTTTTTTGAAATACTTACAAAGGTTTTACACACAGGCACCATGCAGGCTTTTCTCTGCAAATGCTTGGCCCAGCCAGCCAAGCCTCCCACTGAAAGCGGCAGACAATGGTGGGAACGGCATTATGGGGTGGATTGCGCTGTAAAGACAGCCATGTGATTCCGAATCCCTCTTTCCCTGAAGGCAGCAGAAGAATCACCAAGAGGCGCCTGGCCCCCCTCAAATGAGATACAGCAGTTCATCATGTCAGACTCCGCCACGGAGCTTCTGACTGTCAGGAGCAAGGATTTCATCTTGGGGCCCCTCAGGTCATATGGAGGAAGCCTAAAAAGTTCATCCTGCCATTTCCATTGTCTGGCATCTTGTTTCCAGTTACTACCCCAGTGTCCTCTTGACCAGCCTTGTAACCAAAATCATGTTTATGTTCAAGAAATTAGCATCCAGAGACTTCCCTTCTCCAGCTCATATTTAAATAAGTTTACTAACAGAAATATAAAAGGATTGGCTTATTTTAACATGGAAATCTTAATACATGTCTACAAACTTAGAGGACCGACTTTTAATATTTAGATTCATTCTATGAAGAGAATTTGAAATTATTTCTACAGAGTATAAATTTACTGTAGGGGCAGAATTATGAAGGAAAAACACATAAGCAGTTCTTCAGTGGAGTTACAATGTTGACATTCTGTTCATAGCTCCTATACACAGACTCCTTCCAGGCTCAGTTCAGATTTTGCACACAGCAATTGTTTCATTGTAGAAGTCTTTTGTGTCTCTTTTTTTGGAACTGCTACATCGTCTATAAATATTTAGGGATAACCCCTGATTGGGTTGTATTTACCCCTGTAGTTCTGTATTACAAATGCATCTGCTGAAATGAAAAGTGGCCACATTTTCACTAGTGCTTAATTAAATGCCAAAATTTATCTACATTAACAACAAAGTCGTGAAATTTATTGATCCATTCACATGATATAAGTTGACAAATGGCTTAAGCAATTTCCATAATTTTCTACACGTGTTAAAATTTGTAATGAAAAAGAACACTATATTCACATTAAATGAGAGCTGAGAAGGAGGCTTTGTCCCAGGGCCAGTGCCCTGGAGCAGTGGACGTTGTCTGCCTGCCCTGTCCAGGCTTGCTGTTTGAGCTGTGTACAGATGGGGCTCTGACAGACCTACAGCTGTTCTCCTAATTGTCCATTAAGCGTTCTATTGATTCTCTGATTCAAAGTACATGTCTTTCAGCTCAAGCTATCCTGTGAAGTGGCAGACACATTCCTTGTAGAATGACAGAGCCGCTCGAAAGCTAAAAATGTGCTCTGCCAGTTTCAATTGAGGGTGCTGCTTTGAAAGAGAAGGCTTGGTTAAAGGCGCTCTGTGATCGAGGGTTAGGATGTATTTTCTAAACTTTTAGCATCAATCAATTAAAGTAGCAGCAGCCTAGAGAGTTTTAATTCCTGGTTAAGGGCGTACAGATTACACCTGGCCTATACAGGTTAGGGCGAAGGGATCAGTCTCAGCAACAGATCAGATGGCTGGACTGTCTGCAGATGCTTTCCCGCCTGCACCTGACACGCACAGTCATTTTCATTTCTCCCGAAAGTTCGATTTTAACATTTAAAAATTGAGATCATCTGCAATCCTACGTTATGCCAATCAGAAGCACGTTCAGAATCGACTCTCTTTAATCCAGAAAGTAAAAGATGAGATGCATATCTGTTGCAAGGCCCATAAATCTTCAGAGGAACAAGGGGTCCTAGATAAAAGTTGGGAGGTTCTTCAGGTCCGGAAGGGGTCCTTTGACATATCAGTTCCGGTCCACAGTGATGCAATCAGTTTAGCACTTGATCTCATTTTGCCCAGTTGTGCCTCAAGCCATGAGCCGCTCTCTTTAGAGTGTATCAGTTGTGTAGTCCGCTACAGATCAGCTTTTAGGACTGAAACAAAGCTCTTATCTCCCCCGCCCCCCCCCGTGCCCCCCCCCCCCCCCTGGTTTTGTTTGTCTGAATAGTATTTTCTTCCCTTTTTTTGGGGGGGGGGTGGGGCGTTTCGAGACAGGTTTTCTCTGTGTAGCCCTGGCTGTCCTGGAACTCACTCTGTAGACCAGGCTGGCCTCAAACTCAGAAATCTGCCTGCTTCTGCCTTCCAAGTGCTGGGATTAAAGGCATGCGCCACCATTGCCCAGCAAGCATTTGCTTTCTTAATGACAGTACACAGCCTAATGTTTTTTATCATCTGGGTTTAGTTTTTAATTACCGGATAATAGGACATTCTGTTGGAAACAGTCTTGTTACCTAGTGATCTTTCATCTGTAAATAAGATGAACAAACAATGAGTGTTGCCGCCTGTGTCTCGTTAATTTAATTAGGAGCAACCCCCATGGCCTTCATTACTGTTGAGGTCCTCTGGTGTGATTTTTAACTATTGAATATGTTTTGACATTTAGCTGAAGTTAAAATAGGGGAAAAAGATTATCAAACACATCTGTGTGTTTTAAGTACTAAGAATATCTAAATATGTGAAAATGAGGAACAGAGACAAACAGGAAGGGAAATCACTTTAAAGGAAGAATTAACCAAAAATGTCTTCATTATATGCCATGTTCTCATCTGTTCATGTGCTCCAGAGAGCCTCTCTTGAGCAACGTCCGCCTTTCTTCTCCACTTGTTTTTGTTGTGTAGAGGATCACTGTCCTTTTGCACAGTGCTATCTGAAGTGTGGTTTCTGTGACCCTGGCCATCTCTGTCCTGAATTCCTATACTGCAGCATCAAAAGCTACCCGAGAGCTGTCTGTAGAGACCTAACCAAGCAGGGGCTCAGAATGTCAGTGAGTTCTGTGTTTTCACCGTTAACATTTTTAGGGTTTAGAAGTAGAAGTTTCTCAGTCTATTTGCCTTCAAAACATTTGTTTTAAAATTTAAAAGTATGTGAACAAATGAGATATCATGACATGTACTACAGAATCTAATCCCAGTGCAGGAATTTATGGATTTGGGGAATGTGGACACTTCAACCTAAAGCCCCCGCTCCCTCACTGAAGGATGATAAATTCTCTCTATCTGCTTTTCCCTCGGAAAACAAGAGAAAAATCCATTTTGAGCACGGTAATATAGTATATATTGATACCTGCAAAACATTATGTGAATCTACTTAGACTCCGGCACTTTCAATTACACTGTTAGCCAGTTTTTAAAGAAGATTTTTAGAAGCTTTCAACTGTAGACTTTTGTCTTGTTGAATGAACTTCAGCTACACTAAATTTTAAGTAAATTTGTGATGACTGAGCAATATACATTGGCTGAGCTAGAATCCAATAACCCACAGGACAAATTAATTTTCAACAAAAAGGGCAGAAACCTCAAGTGCCATGAGTATATGGAGTCTCATTCTTTCTCTCTGGAGCCATTTTTTGCAAATCACTACAGCTATTCATAATCTAAATCAGTCTCCTTTAGCAGCAGAAAGATCTTTTCTCATGACAAAACAGAGGATGACATTCATTACAGCTAACTTGCGTAAGCTACCTTAAATTTATTGGTGCTTCTCCACTTACCTGGGTAAGAATTCCTTTGTCTCCTGCTATAGGGAAATTTCAGCTCCACTACTTAAAAATATCAATTGTCACTTTTATCAGAACTTTTGGCAGTTTACTTTATTTTAGAAGTAAAACTGGTGGTTAAGGTTTTTAGGACTTCCAATGGGCGTTGTTTCAATCATATTTAATGGGTGTCTAGGATAGTAATATGATTATGTTTAAGTTCTGTGCTGTACAAAAAAAAATCCGTATTTCCATCCAGGTACTGCTGGGGAGGTACCAGGGAAGCTAGCCTTTTCGTGGTGGATGTGGCGTTGCCTGCCAGCCATGGGCAGACTATCAACCACCCAGGTCTGCGCACTTGTTGTATTCAAAGGTTGATTAAGGGGAAAGAGGGTTTATCAGATGAGACTTTTAAATGTTCCATAAACTACCAAAGCCTTTCCATCCGTCAGTGGGACGCAGTCTCAGGTATGCACGTGCTCACAGTCTCCTGATGGAGTCTTTCTTTTGTGGGTCAGCATTCTTTCCAGGTTTTCAAAAACTGGCCTAGAAGGCTGTCTGAGGAATCATGTTATTACATCATCAGGGCTATGCTTTTTTTTTTTTTTTAGGTATGCCCCCCCCCCCCCCCACTCATCTATTCTGGCTAAAAAGGAACAAGGAGAAACTGAATATACATACATGCAGTGATAAATTGGTTGGTTTGTGTCTTAACAGGCAGATCTGTGGCACAGTGGAACAACGAGAAGAACAAGTGTTATTTGTGGTAAAATGTGATGTGTGAGAGAGTGTGTGGTGACTGTAACCTCAGCTGGACCTGACACAGAGTTAACATGAACCCCAGATGAGCCCCAGGTAGACAATACGATTTTGCCAGACAGTGGTGGAGTACACCTTTAATCCCAGCACTCAGGAGGCAGATGCAGGTGGATCTCTGTGAGTTTGAGGCCAGCCTAGTAGTGATCTACGGAGCTAGTTACAGGAAAGCCACAGTTTCAGAGAAACCTGGCTTTAAAAAAAAAAAAAAAAAGACAAACGAAAGACAAATATTTATTTTAGGACTTAAAACACAATTTCTTAATATTTGAAGGAACAGTAGTGTAAGATAGGCAGATCCCAAAAGAATCCTCTCCTGACACCTTTTCTTTTCCCCTGTGACCACCTGGCACATGGCTAATGTCTGAACTCCCATTTTCATTTGCTGTTAGTCAACATTTATCATAGATAGTGATATTGAGGTGAACTTGGCTATGATCTAGAACAAAAGAAGAACTGAGTAGAACCATAATGTTGTGGCCTACAAGTTGCAAAGAACTCTTGTTTTTTAGTTATTTTGACTTTGCGAATTGTAGAATAGTTGGGGTTTAGGAGAATTGAAAAAAGAAAGCTAGGGATTTCTCTTTCTTTCTTTCTTTCTTTCTTTCTTTCTTTCTTTCTTCCTTTTTTGTTTTTTGTTTTTGTTTTTTTTTCGAGACAGGGTTTCTCTGTATAGCCCTGGCTGTCTTGGAACTCACTCTGTAGACCAGGCTGGCCTCGAACTCAGAAATCCGTCTGCCTTTGCCTCCCAAGTGCTGGGATTAAAGGCATGTGCCACCACCATCTGGCTCTTTTCTTTTTTTAAATAATAGAGTTTCATAATAAAGCCAAGATCACTCAGAACCTAATCTCTGCTGTAACTCTTTGTAACAAAAGATTGCCAGCTTTGGTCAGAATGTTCTAAGTTAATGATTGAACTATAGAATGAAAGTTAAAGCAAGTGCCCACATTCTAGCAAACACTGAGATTATAAAATCTCATCCCCTTTCGTAACACCATGTGACTAGAACTGAGTTTGCCCACTAGATTTCATAGAGAGGCACATCTCAGGCATGGCTACCTGCACAAGGGCTGTTCTGAGCAAGGCCTTGAAGTAAAGTCATTAACACCTGGAAGCTTTGAGATTTGCTCTTGTTTTGAGGCAAAGTCTCTCTATGTAGCCTTGGCTGGCCTGGAACTCACTTGGCCGATCAGGCTGGTCTTGAATTCATAGAGTCATCAGCTTCTGCTTCTTGAGTGTTGGGATTGAAGGGTGTGTCATCATACCCAGCTCACCTGAAAGTTTTTAACATCTAGAGTCAGATGATTGACTATGTTACTAACTAGGTAATGTTCCCTCCAAGGATAGAGTTGAATTCAACAATTCTCCGTTTTTTTCCCCTGGAGTTAGTCACATTTCCATCTGGGTAGTGAGTTGCCGTCTTTGCTGATGTTTTGTTTAGGTTTGGTATTCTTCTGATCCCCCTTCTAAAGAGCAGCTCTGTACTCCCCAAAATCTAAGTATTTCTTTAAAACCAGAGTTGTTGAGGATGCTGTTTCCTTATGTGGGCGCAGTGAACTACACCGCTCTAACACTAAGGGAGGAAATAGTATCTTTTTCTTGGGTGTGAGATGGCCTCATTCTGGGCCAGGCTGGTCTGGCGCTTGCTGTATAGCCTGTGACAGACACACAGACATGAACTCAGAATCCTCTTTCCTCAGCTTCCTAATGCTGGCTGGCATTAAAGTGCATGCCATCATACCCAGCTTAAAATTACTGAATAGGTAAGAGGACTTAAGAGAGCACAGATTTTTTTTTTTTCCTGCCAGGAGATAAATGGCCACATTGAACCTGCATATTAGATATTTGTTCAGGACAAAACACTGAGCACATGTCCACAGGACAGAGCTGCATTCTAACTCTGGCTGGCTCGTGGTGAAGAGTGCACTTGTATCCTGGTGTCAATTATAACACAGTCCACACAACTGAGCCACTCGCTCACACCATAAGCCATAAGCATCCATAAGTCCTATAAGAACAGAATTTGAAAGTATGTCTTGTAGCCAGTTGTACAGCAGACTGTGCAGAGAACAGGGATGGATAGAGTTCTGGTATAATAGCTTAGAAACATCCCAGGGTTTCTCCTGACAACCAGCCAACTTTCTGTAAAAGGTTTCTTCTGGTTCTTCTTATCTTCCCAGGTAGGGTGTACTTCTGAATTGTATAGCCCTACCAGGCATGTCCTTGCTGTGTGGTCTGTGCTGATTGATACTCGTCTTCTTGGACCTTTCCCTTCCATCTATAGAAAGTAGTCTGTATTAGTCATGGAAGCTTGTTGGGAATCGTAAGTGAGACCCTGCTCTTAGTATCAACCTGCTTCTCGTGCCTCTATGTAGATTAAGTGCAATGACCATTTTTAGTTTTTGTTTTTTGTTTTGTTTTTCACTTGGCCCACCGGGGCTGCGTTGCTTCATCCCTACTCCATCTAAACTCCCTGGCTTGAGCTACCCCCGATTCTTGGCTTTCCTCTGCAGGCGCACTTTCTCTTCCACTCTGTAGACACAAAATGCTCTGGATTTCTCTCTGAGGTTTTTCTTTCCTCCTTGTGTTAATCCTCTGTGATGATTTCATCCAGGCTTGTAGCTATGGAGATCTTCTTTCCAGTAGCCACTCCCAAGGGAAGAACGCCAGCTTGGATGCTCCCTAGCACTGCTGGCTAGCAGCAGCCACTCCCCAGTTACATACCTGCTGGCATCTGGAGCTGAAGAATAGTGAGGACTTCTGATGATGGATAACCGCATTTCAGAAGAACTGGAATGCTGTGATGGAGCCATGTAGACAGTCGTAGAGGTGCCACATAGGAAGGAACAATGAACTCTGGAAGCTGGTGTGGGCTGTGGAGGGAGGAGTTCTTGTTTTTAAAAGTAAAATTTAAAAAAAAAAGGAAAAAAGAAAAGATTATACCTAGACAAAACTATTATCTGAAAATACACAAATAGGATTCTCCCTCCAACACCTCACTTTGTAGGATGGAGACTGAAGAAGGGGCAAAGACATTCGAGACAATAAGAAGAGTATTTGAAAAGAAAGATGTAGCTGGAAGTAGTGGTGTACATCTTTAGTCCCAGCACTCAGGAGGGAGGGGGGAGGGGAAGGAGGAAGGGAGAGGGAGATAGGAAGGGGGAGAGAGGGAAAGGGAGAGAGGGAGGTGCCCTAGCATACCACATGCAGAAAATTACTCATGATTTGGCATTGTAGAAGCACAACATGTATGTGTGTGTGTGTATGTGTATGTGTGTTTGGGGGTGCATATGTGAGAAGGCTCTTGGGCTCTAGGGCTTTCTATGCATTGAGAACTGGTACTGTTTGAACATGGTCAGTTGGGGAGCTATTAAACAAGAAGTGTGGCTCTATAATGATTGTGCTTTCTGAAATGACTGTGTCTGCCCTACACACAGTAACGTGGAGTGGACAAGTCTGTAAGGAAAGCGTGAGAAGAAGAGTCTGCAGGTGAGATGAAGGTAGCCTGCATTAGGCAAGGGATGCAGAGATGGAAATGAAGAAAGGGCTTCTGGAACATACTTGGGGCTTCGGCAAAAGTAATCTGATTGATTATACCTGGAAGCATGAGGAAGACAAACCGTGTTTGTACCGTAAAAGTTCGTTTCCTGTCCCTAAGTCTAAATAATTTGGTGTTTCATCATTTGCTGAGATGGGGCTTTCATTCTCCAGTTCACAGGCCAGTGTAGGCCAGGGCTCTTTCTCCAGGACCGAATGGTTTATCAGGACAGAGCCCAGCTCAAGAGAATCTTGGACATCATTTCATCCAAGCTCCCGGTAACATCAGAACCATCTCTGGAGCTTCGTAAACAGAAGATCATCCCCCCACTGAAATCCATCTTCAGCCATAGAGAACTTGATACCTGGCCCACCTTCACCCGGGAGGTGGTAAGTGCTTTACACCCTACCTTCTGTCTTACAAAACCATGAGAGCCTTACTCAGGAACTAGAGTTGACGTTTGACTCCCCGGGTTTCCACAGCTGAGCTGTCTCCTATGGGAAATGGTTTCTGGATTCCTTACCAGTTTGGTCATACTCCTCCAACGTGTTTGAAATACAAGTGTCAGACAGTGGTGACCCACCCCTTCAATCCCAGCACTTGGGAGGCAAAAGCAATCAGATTTCTGTTAGATCGAGGCCAACCTAGTCTACAGATCACGTTCCAGGATAGTCAGGGCTACATAGAGAAACTCTATCTCAAAATACAAAACAAAACAAAACAAAACACAAATGTCCTTCTTAAGATCCTTCCCAGGGGTCTATCATGATATTGCAAATGAGGTCTGGCCAGAGTAGCCATGGTTTCCATGGGTATTTTCAACAGTATATCTTAGCAGTTAGAAGGTATGGAGTCTCTGGCCACCAAACCTGAGAACCTGAGACATCTTTTTTTTTTTTTTTTAAATCCTTTAGTCCTGTTCTGTTCAATTGACTTTTAGAATCTGTGAGCACATTTTTATATATGGCACTTTTAGTTCATGAACATCAGCTAAGCAAGTTTACCAAGACTCAAGATGATCATGTCAGCCCTATTGTATATCTGCTAATGTATCTGCTTGTACTCCCTTCTTGTCTAACCCTTACCTGCTGGTAGAGGAGTCCAGCCGATGCACTCTGCTGCAGCTGCTAATGTGCTGGAGTCCCACAGTCCATTGCCCTCAGCCTCAGCTCTTGCTGTCAGGATCCTGCTGTGTCACTCTTGGCTGACTTGGGTATATTTCAGGCTTGTCACTTTGGTCTCACCATTCATTTTTACACCAAGCATATGATTTCCTCTGTGTTATGTTCAGATGAGGAAACATCCATCCCCCTAAATTCATATCCCACAATGGGGGGGGTGATGGAGGGAGGGAGGGGAGGGAGAGAGGGAGAGAGAGAGAGAGACAGAGACAGAGACAGAGATAGAAAGACAGAGAATGTGTATGTGTCTACTGTCTACTTATTATAGGCCTCATTGATTTCACAATGGTTCAAGCCCTGGCCAAAAGACAATGTGATATATATATATATATATATATATTACATATATATATATATTACATATATATATCTATATATATATCACATATATATGTATATATATGTAAAATCTTTGCAAACCCTGTTGGTAGGTGGGCACACAGTACCCAATGCCTAGCGTGTCATCCTCTAACAGTCTTCCTGACTTGATTTGATAGCCTTTCATTACTTAAGATGATGTCCCTCTCGGCCTTTGTTTTATCTTTTTATGGCATTAGGAGTTGAGGAACAAGCCTTGTTCCCTACCCTTACCCAAGAGTCGTTGCCTTAGAAGTGTCCAGCCTCCAGGATTTCTCTTTGGACTATTGCTTCTTCACACAGGATTTTTCCCTGTGGACTCCGATGCTCATGGATTCAGAAGTGGGTTCAGGGCGTCCCAGGGCCAGAATTGCTCGATTTCATGGTAGGATGAGGCCTGAGAGATCACTTGGCACAATCCTCCATTTTGCCAATGAAGACGTGAGACCCTAGACTGCCAGGGTGCACAATTCCTCATCACGTGAGGACCCCTCATGCCAGAGGAGCTGCTTGGAAGTCACCACTCCACAGAACAACCAGGCAGCATTCAGAAAACCTGTCCCGCCTCTCCCGAGATCAGGGAAACCACTGGCCTTTTTGTAAAGTGGATTATTTTTAACCACGTTTCCTTGGCTTCCTCTGACTCACAGGCTCCTCCAAGACCCCTCTGTTTCCTTTAAGGAGCAGGATTTCCCAAGCAAACACAACCATGTTGTTTGTCTCTCAACAGCTCTGCTGTGCAGGGACTGAGGGCTGCACTCGAGATGAGCCCAGGGACTCCTGTGCCAAGCCTCTGATATATAGTGCGGGGACTGCAGGGCATCCGAGTTGTAACAAGAACAAGATGAGCTTGTGGCCTCGGGCTCCTAACCTGCTCCTCAACCCACACTTCAAAGAAAGTTATTACACAAGAGTTAGACTAAATCAAACCAAACTGCAATGTTTGCGCACTGTGGTCCATTTTCAGATCTCCGTGTATCTCACCACGAGTCCCTCAGAAACCCAGTCAGGAACAAAACAAAACGACCCAATGATAATTTAGTTGTAAGTCTTTAAAAAATGAGCCTGACTGATTTATTTTGAAATTTCAGTTAAGCACAATGTCAAGAAAATCTCCGTGGCTATTTGTCATTTTTCTCCTCTTAGCATAAGTCCAAGCAGGCAGAATAAAATTAGAAACTGGCTGCTCATAGGCTCCCCAGTTCTTGATGTAGGCTTGATTTCACTACTAGAATATCAGAGATGTTTTGGTGATAATCTTCTGTCAGAACACTCGTCATAGCAAGGAAGACCTTTATTATGCCATCGGCTCATTTTATTAGCCTTGTTATACAGCTACGGGAAGGAGCACAATAGATCATCTAAAAGATATATATTTCACTTTGGCTAGACCTACTACTCTCATTTTTTCACTTACCCACAACCTGAAAAGCATGAAAAAAATCAGCTTTTCCTTCTGTAGCTTTGAATAGGGGCAGGTTCAGGTTTTTGAATTGCAAAAGAAATAGAGCTTATGTTCATTGCTATCTACTAGCGTGTTTTAAATTTCTTTATATTTATGTGTATGCATGCATATGCGTGTGCATGCAAATGGAACAGCACATTGCTTCCCTCTCTCACGTGAGCCCTGAGGATGGAACCCAGGTCACCAGGCTTGGTGACCACCGTCATTCTCCACAGAGCCACCTCTTTGACCCCTGTTAAGTATATTAAGTATAGACAACTCTGTGTGGTAGATGCAGCAACTTCCCATCCTCTAATACTTGAACCATTAAAACCCACCCCCCCCCAGACCAGTCCACATACATCTCTTGTGTTTCAGAGAAATCTTCTAGTTTCAGCTGTGAGTTGTTATGGTCTCATGCTCATCTTGGGTCAGTTCTGGGAGGGACCGCCAAGTGTGTGAAGAAGGATGGTGGGACTGAGGACAAGTGCTTTTCCTTCTCACATCTTCTGGTGGAACTGCTGCCTCAGTGTACCTTCTGACTGCAGGAGCTTATCAGCTGGCTGTCCCTGTGGCCACTGCGGCCACAGCAAGAGATGCTCAGAGCACCACAGCCATCATGCTAAGGGAGGCCTCAGTCTATGCCAGGGGTTTAACAGATAGTAGAATCTTGAAATTGTGTGTGTGTGTGTGTGTGTGTGTGTGTGTGTGTGTGTGTATGTTGGAGGATAGATGGTGTCTAGATCTGTAGAGAGGGCAAGTGAGCCAGATTGGGTAGAGAAATAAGTGTGGATTTGAACCTAAAATGTGCTCAATAGAACATCTGTCATATATTAGGTACTTTATACAATGCTCGATCTCACGTATCCTTCGGAGCAAGCTAAGGATATGGAGCATGTGATGCTTCACGACACGGGTGGAAACATTCAGAGACCAAGCGCCTTGTATAGAGTTAAGAAATTAAAGGGCAGGTCACTCGGCCTCAAAACTGTGGCTCTCCCTTGCTATCCAGAAGCCGTAGCACAAATAGCAGCATTAGAGGAGCGAGCATAACACATAACACAGGGAGAACAGAGGGACTGAAGCGAACAAGGAGCAGGCCTTGTACAGTAATAGAAAGATGAGTGCCCATCCGGGCAAGGCTTTTGAAGAGACTACCACACATGAACCACAGTGCCAGAGTCTATCACATGCAATACTGAAATGATCCTACGACTGGGAACCATTGTTATAGTGAGTTTCCCCCGGGCGGGGGGGAACCTGAAGGTCTAAGTAATCTGTCTAGCCCCCACAGACAATGGGGGAGCTGAGTTGGCATGAGGCGAAAAGCAGATTTTATCTGTTTGACTACAAAGACTGCACTCAACTCACACTAGACTATCAGAGTACACATAAGCCTGAAGGACTTTATCGGAAGAGGGCAGATACACAGACAGTAACTAAAATGTGTTTGTGATGGAGGCAAGTCCAGGAAAGGTAGTACCAGAGTGAGTGAATGCCTAACAATGTCAGTGACATCTGGGGACAATGTCCCAAGGAAAATAGTCTTTCAATGGAAGGTTAATCAACCTTTTCTTTTTCCAGAACTGGGAATCAAGCCTTAATTTGCACATGCCAGGCAAGTGCTTGGCTGCTGCACTATATCCCCAGACCTTGTTTGTTTGTTTTTGCTTTATTTTGTTTGTTTGTTTGTTCTTGAGATAGATTCTCACTGGTAGTCCAAGACTGCCTTGAATTTAGTATGTATCCCTGGCTGGCCTGGAGTTTGTGATCGAAAGCCTCAGCCTCCTAAGTGCTGAAATTGCAGGTATGCTCCTCCACTGCCATCACTGGAATGACTGATTTTTCCTTAGGGTTTCTTGTATATACTCTACTTTCTATACATGGACATGCTGAAGCTGATGGTTCAAAGTGGCGAATTTGGTGGGCGTTTATTGCATTTTCTTTCTTACACATACCTGGGTATTCTCACACTACTTACACAGACATTGCATACCTGCTTTTTAAATAATTTTTTTTTAAATTTTATTAATTTAATGTATATGAGTACACTGTTGCTGTCTTCAGACACACCAGAAGAGGGTTTCAGATTCCATTACAGATGGTTGTGAGCCACCATATGGTTGCTGGGAATTGAACTCAGGACCTCTGGAAGAGCTCTTAACCGCTAAGCCATCTCTCTAGCCTGCACAATTGCTTTTTTAATCTTAAAAAGTCAACACACAGGCCAGTGAGATGTTTCAGCTGGCCAAGGCTCTTAACACTAAGACTTGATCCCTAAACCCACATGGTGGAAGGAGAGAACTGACTCCATCACGTTATCCTCTGACTTCTATACATGCCCCCACACTGAATAAACACATGCAAAAAAAGAACCCAAACAAACCCTTTTTAAAAAGTCAACAAAGACAGCGATTTGTAGACAACACTTCATGCTTACCTGTGCTTCCTGGCTGTGTAAGAGCTGCTGTTTCTAGGAGAGACTCTGACCCTTTCTTAGACCCCATAGCAGCAAGCTCTGTTGAGGAAGCCAAGAGCTTATTTCTCATCATGTCATTCTTCCCCAGGGATATGCTCAAGCACTTCCCATACTTACTAGTTTTTGATTTTTATAAAACCCACTTTTAATAGAATATTATTTATTGTACAATATAATTAATATAATTTATTATAATATATAATATATTATGTAATTGAATTTTTATTCAATTTTAAGTGTGCAGTTGATTCATTTTGACAGACTATCCAGTTGTGTAGTCACCATTGCAGTCAAGTTACAGAATATTGTCAAAGCTTGAAGAAGCTTCCTGTGCCTTTTGGCTTCTACCGGAATCAGGTGTAGTAGTTGAGTGCCAGGGTAAGCAGCTGGCAAATGAGTTAAAAGGCTGGACAGAGCATGGCCAATCCAAGGATCTAACACCTATGGAGCCTTGTCTAAGGACTGGTTCATTTATTTATTCAGACCTCCTATCAACTCTGCAGAAGAGTCTATTCTGTAGGAGCAGAAGCTGCAGCCCTGGGGATGTCAACAGCTAGCCCCATGCTAGATTCCATCCAACCTGTGTTTCCCACAGCATTGCTCTCTACAGCTAAGATGGAGAGAAAAGATATAAAGAAACACAGAAGGCAAGTATGCAAGACTGGGTGCTGTATGGTTCTAGTTATGCGAAGTCCTAATAAGGTAAAGCCAGTGATCCAAGGCCAGCGGATCCCTACTGTGAGTAGGGAAGGAGTCCACTATGCGAGTCCTCCCCCCCCCCCCCCCGCCAAGTCATGGTTATGGGATATTGACCAGAATGGTAACTGCTCAGCTGTATGCATTTGCCAAGATTTATAAAACTGTATACTTAACATTAAGTATTAGATGCAAATTATAATTCAGTAATGCCATTTATAAAGTACTATAAGAAAACATTGTGGAAAGACATGTGAAATATCTTTGTTCAAAACTCAAAACCGAAATGGTGAGGTGGCTCAGTGGGCCAAAGTGCTTGCTGAGCAAGCCTGACAGCCTGTGCTTGATCACCAGAACTCACGGGAAAGGCAAGAGCTACTGCTTCAAGGTTGTGCCTCGACTTCTGTGTTTGTGCACACGAGTGCGAGAGTGCGTGCGCGAGCAACACACACACACACACACACACACACACACACACTGATAAACATTTAAAAACCACAGCATCATCATCACTTTCAGAAATATAGCTACTGTAGCCAGGAATACAGTGCAGGAATATTTTTATGTAACTTGGTGCCGAGAAAAATTTTAAATCTGGCAAAAGATGCATTAGGTGTCCACTGTGACTTGGAAATTAAACCAGTAAACTCAATTTTCTTGCGGTAAATGAACAATTCAATATACACGCTTCTAAATCTATTGCAAATGACTGCTGACCGAGGATCTGATTAAGCATGGTCCAGAAAGAGCTTGCAACTAGGAGTGTTTACTAACATTTCAATTTCTATGGCTCATTTATTAGACTCAGAATAAAAAGGTGAGAGGGCTGTTTGGGATTGTCTTTAACCTTGATGATATTTCCACTGAAGCAGTGTAATGGCTCTTAATTGCATAAGTGAGGAGAGCGTGTTGACGTGTCCTTCTTTGGGCTAAGAGCTTCGAGCCTAGACTATTATGCTAATTCAAGCATTATATACACCTAAGTATTTATGAGGCTGACACCAGTGATGTTGCAGGTAAAGGGCTGTGAAATGGTCTGTAAACAGAGAGAATTGATTTGAGGCCCAAAAGCAGTGCTGGTGAAAGTCACAGCCATTGAACAGCCAACCCTACCATTTCTATCCAGATTGTCAACCTAGGTCAGACAGTGTCAGCAGGCTGTCATTAGAGATCAGATGGGTGGCTTAAAAATATGTAAACCAACCACACAGGAACTCTCATGGTGGCAGTCTAGTCCTGCCTGGTGTGGCTGTGCGCATGTGCCTACTTGCTCATGAACTTTCATTATGAGAGCTTCAGAATGCTAACGTCAGTGGATGCTAATGTGTTGGTGTCTGTTGAAAGAATGGCTCTTAGCTGGTCAAGTTTGACAGCAGTGTGACTTATCCAGAGACAGTGCAGCATCAAGAGACATAGGGAGGCAGACAACAGAAACATTCCACAGAATGCAGAAAGGGTGGCCATCTGATGGCGGTGCCTGATGGTCTGTATCATCAGTGTGCCATGTCTCTTCCTGCATTAGAACTGTGCAAGCCAGCCTCAAGATAATTGTGTAAAAGACAAGGTCATCATTTTTATTTAGATTGTTACAGGCTTTGCTAATGCAACTTTCAAAGATGGTGTCAGGATGGCTTAGGTCTGTCTTTGCTTAAAAGCAGCATCACCCATTGCCTTAACTGATTTTGGATGATGGGATGGGAAATTTCTTTCCATCCTAGTTTATAGGCAGAAGGAAAAAAGCTCATGGTTCTCTTTTCCTGCTGGAATAGAACAAAACAGAAATGTTCAATGTCCATAGAGCAAGCTTCTGGAGGCCAGGGGGCACCTTGGGGTAAGTGTGCCACTTCCTATGCCCCATTTTCTTCACTCCTGAGTGTCGGCCTTACAGGATTATTGTGGGAAATGCTCAGGAAAGGGCCCAGCACCTAAGTCCACACTGGATAGTCAACATACAGACACATATTTGGCCTCATAAATTTTTTAACAATCGTGTCTGAAGTACAACTTTTTTCTTCCTTGAGGTTCATGGAAGTTATTCTGATTCTAGGAAATCTGTTAAATATGTTTGGTATTTAAAAAACAACAAGAGAGCAGAGCAGAACATAGTGGCACATGCTTGTAATCTCAGTACTCCTGAGGGAGGGACAGGGAAAATCAACTTTGAGGCCAACTTGTGCTACACAGCAAGAATCTGTCTAAAACAAACAAACAAAAGCAAACACCATCAACTCCTTTCCATTTTTCTTTCTCTCTGCTGGTGAGCTCAGTTGTACCTAGGAGTACATCATTCTCATTTGGTTTCCATGCTTGTGCTGTGTACACTTCCATGCTCCCTGAAGAACAACAGTAGCATCATATGTACATTCACCCAAATTAACTAAACTCTGTAAACACTTAAGGACAACTTGTAGGAGTCAGTTCTGGCCTTCCACCACCTAGGTTCCAGGGATTGAATACAGCTCAGCAGGCTTGGTATCAAGCACCTTCACCTACTGTGCTGTCTTGCTGGCCTATAGGTTGGCTAAGTTTTTCAACCTCACTCTGGATGGGAACCTCTGGATGCTTTGCCTTTTGATCAAGTAGCATTTATGTCCCTGTGTTGCCATCCCCATCCAGGCTGTTAGAGATGAGCTTTTGTATTGCTTAGCAGTTGTGATTTAAACATCTTTTTCTCAGTAGACACTTGGTCTAAATAGTGACATTCATAGTGACACAGTATGGAGCCAGGACAACGTTTGACCAGCAGGTGGCTTTTTACTGGCCTCTTTAATAGGTTTCCTCTGTGACGTGCATTAATAAAAAGGTTTTGCTTTTATTTTAATCAGCTCAAGGGCTAAGTGGTATCGCATTGTCTAAAAGTTTAGCATATGTGACCACAATAAGTATGGCATAATCTATAGTTACAAAAGATTCTGTTTCAAGATCCTGATACAGCTATAAATGTCTGTTTTAGGAATGCTTAATTAGTCGTGTACACATGGCCGGCCTTGGTTGTAAGCAGGAGAGGTATCCCAATTTCTTCAACTACCAGTTTGAAGTCAAGGTTTCCCTGAGTCTTTGAACACACAGGTCTGTGTCAGAGATCTTCTTCTTAGCCCTGTGTAGCTAGAAAAGCCAGTTGTAGGACCCAGACCAGCTTTAGGACCATTGTCTTTCAATCCTTCTAGGGGCAAGGCCATTTTAACTCATTCTGAGCAACAGTACCAAGATTATTCATAAAGTATCTGAGGGGGTTCGCAGTTTATGAATAATCCATTCAGACCCCACAGTATAGAGATCGTAGCCTCTTGAACTCTTAGAGTCAAAAAATAAATAAAGAGCTTAAGGTGGTTCTGGGTCCACCACGGCCACAGAGGCAAGCCTTTATAATCTATCAGGGCTAACACATATATTTCAGTAAATGTATCAATTCTGACAAGTTCCTGGGAGTTGCTGGGAGCAAGGCACTCCAGGACTCTGGAGACCCTGGATAGGATTAGCAGGGAATCTACTGTGATCCATTAGCAATGCCCGATACGGTAAAGCAGTGGAGTATAGGAGTGTTTCACTAGGGAGTATCACCCCAAGTTAGTATGCTGTATAATCTTCCCTGGCGCTCCTTTTTCCTAGTTGAAATAAGTTTAGCAAAGTTGGACCAGTCTAGATCGTTACATCCTGAGGTCTGTTTGTATTCATGGGTCTCTGTCTCTCTGTCTGTTTCTCTTTCTGTTTCTCTTCCTCTGCTTCTCTCTGTCCCTGTCTCTCTCTCCTCTCCCTCCCTCTCTTCCCCTTCCCCTTTCCTTCTTTCTACTCTCCTCTTTCTCCCTGTCTTCTAGAAAAATAGAGAAGAGATATTCCTGTGAATTATAAACTTTTACTTCCTTGAACAAATATACTGAATACTTGTTAAGTACTAGGCACTTGCCAGGTGTGTATGAAGAATAGGCATAGACATAGGCATATTATTTGCTCTAAATACCTTTGCTAAATAAGTTAAAATATAAAACTTCACTAAAATACCTTGCAATGTTCTGTGCTCAATAGATATGAATTTTCCTTGTATACCAGATTTGGTTAATGTGTTGGGCTCAACGGCATCTCTTCATACCTTTCCCAAGAGGGGATGTAGGAAATATTCAACTTGGAAGTTGAGAGGCCCAGACCCTGGTCCTGGTTACATTACTAACAAGTCCAAATGCTAGACTCTGGTACTCTGCCTCTCTCTCTCACCCCTAAAGGTGATGCCGGTCCCTACTTCCCCTGACTATAATGTGTCTGGTCAGATGGTACTTAGAATAAAAAAATAATGCAGGCCATTGCTTTGTATAGTACTTCAAGTCCTGTTTAAAATTAAATAAAGGAGAAATAGGAACTGAGACATGCTATACTTTCAAATATTAAAATATTGAGGTTTGTGGGAGAAAGACAAGAATTTTGCCCATCTGGATATATGAAGAATGAAGCAGGTCTGAGTTCTAATGTGGCCCCTGCACTTGGAAATTCTTTAGAAAGATACTGCAGTCAGTCTCAGCAAACACTGGCTTCCTTATTTGCTCATTGCAAGTGATGATAGTATCCTGCAAAGGTTTGTATGTTGCAATATATGACACATGACAAATTTATTACACTGGCTAGAATAGAATGTAATTTCAATAGACTAGCTACTGTGACATTGCTTGATGGTATTTTTTTTTTAAAAAAAAATTGTATTTTTTTTATAGGTATGAGTGTTTGCCTACATGTATGTACATGTCCTGTGTGCATGCCTGATGCCAACAGAGGCCAGAAGAGGGCATTCAGTCTCCTGGAACTGGAGTTCCGGGTTGTTGTGAGCTGCCATGGGGGTGCTAAGGACTGATCCAGGTCCTCTGCAGGGCAACCAGCACTCCCAACCCCTGGACCATCTCACCAGCCTCACCTTTCTATTTGTCTGTGTATAGGAATATGGTGATGTTTTATATTTTGTCAATATAATTTCCCACACTTGCTAATGATTACCAACTGCCATGATTCAGCATTACAACGCCTTATCCAGCGCTTTGGGAAATCCTGATAGATAGGATCTTTATACTGTCTTTAGATTTAATTCCTGGAAAGGTGGATATGAGAACTTCAGAGAAGGCCTTGGGGACCTAGCTAGAGAAGTTGTCTGTTGTCATGGTTACAGGACTAAAATACAACTAGTCCCAGAATAGGATTGGAGTATGCAGCTCCAAGCTCAAATTCCATTATGAATAAGGTAGCGTGCACACTATAGCA
>JADRCD010205433.1:0-28366 GCA_019843815.1 Montemys delectorum | reverse complement strand
ACACACACACACACACACACACACACACACACACACACACACACGCAAATAAAAAGAACATATCTTTAAAAAAAGGATGTGTTATTTTTGTATGTATGAGAAGCTCCATGTCTGTCTGTGTACCACATTTGTGCAGTGCTTGGGAATTCCGGAAAGGAGTATAGGATCCTCTGGAGTGGCGTTACAGATGTTTGCAAGCCACCTTGCGGGTTCTGGGAACTGAACTCTGAACCTCTGGAAGAACAGCCAGTATTCTTAATTGCTGAGCCAAGACAAATCAATAGAGTGTGCTGAAGAGGCAGGAGGAACCATGAGTTCAAGGCCAGCCCAGGCTATACCTTTAAAAATAATAAATTCTAATAAGTAATAAGGTAGAGAGTGGTAGTAGTGTTAACCGCTGGCTTCCACATAAGTATGTGCACACACAGCCAGCAGACACCTATCGCAAGGATCGCTGGTTCACATCTCTAATCCCAGCACTTGAGAGGCAGAGGCAGGCTGGGCTCTGAGGAGGTTGAGTCCAGCCAGGACTACACAAAACAACAACAAAACAAACGTGAGTATTGCTGACCCAGATTGTTTTGGGATCTGCATCTACAGTGATTGCTTCCTGAACTAGTGTTCTACATAGCTACAGCTGCTGGTGGTACAGCTTGTGACAATGTCATCAAAATAGTCAGGACAAGGGCTCTGCCAACACCTCGGAGAACGGCCCGGGGCACATCTGTGAGAGAATTTCTAGACAGTATTTGTTGAGGTGGGAAGACCCATCTTAATTAACTGCAGGTGCCACCACCCCATGGGCTGGGTTCCTTCACTGGATCAAAGAGAAAGCAAGCTGGGTTCTGACATTCAGCTTTCTGCCTCCTCCTGACCTCGGCTGTGACCCCAACACCTGCTGCCACGATGGACCATGCCCCCTCTTTGAGCTAGAGCAAACCCTGGATCCAGCCCTTCAGGTGTGTCTATCAGGTCTTTATCCCATGTGTGTCCTGCTCTTAGGTGGGAACACCATCAGTCACAAGTGCCCACTTTGTTTCCGACTCATTAATACTGTTTGTGATCGGTGGAAAAGCCTACAGTTACAATTTCGATGAAAACGTCTGGCGTGAATTGGAAGGTGTGTGCCCTATGCCTTTGCTTTTTACTGCTGCTGAGCTAAGTCTTGTTTTGTTTTTGAGACAGGGCCTCATGTAGCCCAAGCAGGCATTGAACTAGTAAACTCATGGTCCCCCTGCCCCTACCTCCCCAGGGCTGGGATGCCCAGGCATGCATCGCCATACCTGGTTCATGCGTGCTGGTGTGGGACCTGGTACCTGTGCCTGCTAAGTGACAGCCCTGCCCATTAAGCCATGGTCCCATTGCTCAGTTTGGTGGCTATTTGTTTTCCTTTTATTGTGTGTGTGTTAGTGTTTGCCTGCATGTCTGTCTATGCACCACATGCATGCAGCTACCATGCAGGCCAGAAGAGGCCCCATCCCTGGGGATCCGTCACCCTGTCCTGGCCACCTCAGGTGTCTGTACTACACACACACACACACACACACACACACACATGCACACGCACACACACGTGCACACACACGCACGCACACGCACGCGCACACGCACACACGCACACACACGCACATACGCATGCGCATACACGCACACGCACACACACACACACACACGCGCGCACACACGCACACAGACACGCACGCACACGCGCGCACACACGCACACGCACACAGACACACACGCACACGCACACACACACACATACGCACGCGCACACACGCACACACACACAGACACATACACGCGCACACACGCGCACACACACACACACACACACACACACACACACACACACACACACAATACACAGAGAGAGAGAGAAACAGACAAAGGCAGGCACACACATACACACATACACACACACATACACACATACACACACACATACACACATACACACACACACCACACACACACATACACACACACAGAGAGAGAGAGAGAGAGAAACAAAGACACACACACACAATACACATACACACAGAGACAGAGACAAAGACAGACACACACACACAGAGAAACAGACAAAGACACACACACACAATACACACATACACACACACACACATACACATATACACACACAGAGAGAGAGAAACAAAGACACACACACACAATACACACACACACACATACACACAGAGAGAGAGAAACAGACAAAGACAGGCACACACATACATACACACAGAGACAGACACACACATACAAACACGCACAGAGAGAGGGACAGAGACAGACATACACACAGACTCACACATATATACACACAAACACACACACAGAGACAGAAACAGAGACACTTACAGACACACAGACATACACATACACACACACAAACAGAGAGAGACAGAGACAGACACACACAGAGAGACACACACACACAAATACACAGATACACATAGAGACAGACACATCAGAGACACATAGAGACAAACAGAGGCGGAGAGTATAGAACAGACAATCACACTTGAACATAGCCCTGTGAAACCATGTGGAGCTAGTGAGGATGGCCAACGAGAAGACATTTGTACAGGGTGGGGACACTGGGAAGAAATGTGATTCAGGCACAGAATCACAGGTGCTGGAGCAGGTCTGAGTGGGATTCAGTGAAGTGAAGGCCGTGACGTCACACTCAGGGCACTGGAGACTCAGAGCAGGGCAACCAAGTTGGTTGATTTTTGAACCTTGCAAAATCTGGCATCAGCCTAGAGAAGAGGCAAACATGGCTGTCAAGGTGGTGTGAGATGAGGGCTTGGATGTTTGGACAGCTTTCCTCACCACATGAACTCCTTCCTAATTAGGTGGTTTTTTCAGAGACAGACAGATCTTTCTTAGTACTCCATCCCAGTGGGTTAGAACAGAACCTTCCATCCTGTGGCTGCTCAACCCTGGGAGAACTAAAATATCCCCGACTGGCAGTAGGTGGCTGGAGGAGCCAGGGAAGCCAGGTACCTACCACTGTCTTAGGAGCACAGAGCACATGCTATTTCCTATAGCTCACTTGTGGATTTGACACATAGTATTTTGAACTGCAGCTTACTTGAAGAAGAGGGGTGTCACTGAACCCACCAAAAGTAAAATCATGGATAAGGGTGTGTCTTAGTTTGAGTTTTACTGCTGTGAAGAGACATCATGACTACCGTGACTCCTATAAAAGAAAACATTTCATTGGAGCTGGCTTACACTTTCAGAGGTTCAGTCCTTTATCAACAATGCAAGAAACGTGACAGTGTGCAGGCAGACAGAGTGCTGGAGGAGCCAAAAGTCCTACATCTTGATCCAAGAGCAGCTAAGAGGAGAGTCTGTTCCGAACTGGGTGGAACCTGAGCATAATAACCCTCAGAGCCCGTCTATGCAGAGACGCACTTCTTTCAACAAGGTCACACCTTCTATAGCGCCATTTTCCATGGGCCAAGCGTATTCACACCACCACAGGGTGTGAGCGAGGCGAGGTGAAACCAGCAAGGTGCACCACTTCAAGGGTAAAAAAAAAAAAAACAAAAAAGAAAACAAACAAACAAACAAAAAACCCAGTTTATTGGGGGAACAAACTGCCTCATCAGCGTATCTAGCAGCAGCTCAGCAGGACATCACAAGGGTTTTATGATAGTGGGCAAATGGAGGGTCTGTGAGCCCATGCAGGCTGTTTGAGCTGGTCAGGAAATGAATGTTTTCCTCACATGGAATTGTGCACAGAGGGGTTTCTGAGGCATGCTCAGCTTAAGTTTCTGTTTATCTTGTAGGACTCTTCTCTAGACAGGGCCTGGGCTAGCATCTTGGGCTATTGTCAACAGCATTGCCATTTGATTGTACAGCTGCTCTCCACCTTGTCCTTCTCCAGTCCCTTAATAGTCACACCCAGCCTCCCTGGAGACCAAGTCACTTCATTGTCTCAAAATTATCTCTTAGTTACTGTCCTGTCACCGTCATCAGACACCATGCCAGGGCAACTCATTGAAGGAAGAGTTTGTTGGGGTTCACATTTTCAGGGAGCCAGTTCCTGACCATTATGATGGGATGCGGACACAGCAGCAGGCAGCAGGCATGGTGCTTGGTGTAGCTGTTTAGAGCTCATACCTTATGTGCAAGTATTAGACAGAGAAACAGAGTGCAAACAGGGCCTGCTGTCACCCCTACTTCCTCAACTAAGGCTGTACCTCCTGATCCTTCCCAAACAGCTCCACCAGCTGGGGACCAATGTTCAGACATGAGCTCAGGGACGCTGGTCTCACTCCAACCCCGCAGCCTACGAACAGAAGCATATACGACGTAGCCTTAGAGCTTTCATGAGCAAACTTCACCAGAGACTCATCAAGTCTTATGTGTGTGTTCACCCCTCAACCCTTTAGAGTGCCCAGTAATTTGTTTGTTTTCCCCTTTTGATTGTTAAAGGCAAAGCTGTGGCCCTTCCCTGCTGTCCCAGCTGTGTGGGCCACTGAGGTAGGATGCTCACTTGAGGGTTTGGAGTTAGCAGACTCTACATCAGTCAGGTGCTCCTGTTAGCTATGGTATTGATTGATATTTATAAGTGGTGAGACCATATCTCTGAGGTGGGGAAGAGGGGTGGGCAGGTGTGATGGGAGAAGGTTCCTGTGGGGAGTTATTTGTATATAGTCCCTATACCTGTGTCTAGGTTTCCATGTAAACACAAAGTTGTCCCTCTTTTGGATTAAGTGCCTAAGGAACTAATCCTCAGGTATAGTCAAGGTTCACCTGGAATTCCTGACCCTCCACCTCTTAAGCTCCAGAGAAACAGGCATGTGTCAGCAGCTGGGTTTCTGTGGTTCTAGACATAGAACCCAGGTATCCCCCATGCTAGGAAAGCAGTCCACTACTGAACATCCTTGTGACGTCCTCTGTGTCCTCTTCCCCCAGGAGTTATCAAATACCCTGTTTGCATATCTCCGTGGTGACCAGATGCCTGGAACCAACATATATTTCTCTGACAACGGAGGATTCTCATTCAACTCCCTAAGTACTGACAAACTGGTATGTGACTGGGGAAAGAGAGTCCAAAGCAAAGAGTGGAGGTAGCTCGAGGAGGTCCTGACCCCTGGTTTATCAGGCAGTTATCACTGGGGGCAAGGAGAGACATTTGCTTCAGTGCTATAGCCATGGTCAGTGGCTCTGTGAATAAAGCCTGATTCACAGTCCTGAAGGCTGCCCTGGTAGAACTTATGGGCTCAGTGTGCTAGATACAATCTACAGTCATTTGTGAAAAAACTACAATTGAGAAAATGCCTCTACTAGCCTGACCTGTGGAGCATTTTCTTGATTAATGATTGATGATAAATGTAGGTGGCCCAGCCCACTGTGGGTGGTGTCACCATGGTGAGATGGGAGGATAGCAAATTCAAGTCCAGCCTTGGCTACAGAGAAAGACCCTGTCTCAACAAACAAAACCCCACAAAACAGAAACTCATTTCTCATAGTTCCAGAGGCTAGGAAGTCTCAGTTTACAGTACCTCCTTACTCTACTGCCAACATGGACACCTCTAATTCTAAAATGGCTTATTTCAAGATGGCTGCCTTCTATTGTCAAGATGGCATCTCAAAGCTCTGTCCTAAAAAGAAGCTAATGGAAGTGAGGGGAGGGCACATGGCCGAAGAATAGAAGCATGAGAACCATCCCAAGCCTTTCTGTGAGAGAGAAGCTGAGATTTTAGTACAAAGTGTTTTCAAAAGTATTGTATGGATGGATCTCATTGGACTACTTGGACATGGGACTATGGCAGTGATGAGACTCTGAGGGCTTTGATTTCATCAATGGATTTTGCCACTGATGGGCTTATGATTCAGTGGTGCTCCTGGGAGGCAGTGGAAGCTAAGAGATGGGAGGAAGAGACTGACTCAAAAGGGCATGCACTCAAAAGATGCAGCTCACTGCCGAGCCCTCTAGTGTCCCCTCCCTGTCTTTCTGTCTCAATAGTGCTTCCACTGTTATAAACACCATGACCAAAAGGCAACTTGAGCAGGAAGGAGTTTATTTCCCTCACACCTATCAGGTCACACTTGATCACTGAGGAACATCAGGACAGGAACGGAACCCAGAGGCAGGAGCTGATGCAGAGGCCATGGAGGGCTGCTGTTCACTGGCTTGCTCAGCCTGCTATCTTATAGCACCCAAGGACATCTGTCTAGGAATTGCCAACAGTGGCCCGGGCCCTCCCACAGCAACCGTAATGAAGAAATAAGCCATTGTTGTGGTATACACCAGTAGAATATGCTGGAGAGGAAGAGACAAGAGGGCCCTGAGTTGGAGGCAAGCCTGGGCTTTACGTTTGGTCTGCTATGGTGGCATTCAGAAGTCAGGAGCAGGTGGGTCTCTATGAGACAGAGGCTGGCTTGGTCCAAAAAAGCCCCATAAACTTTACTACAGGGAAACTTTTTATTATTTTGTTCTGTTTTTCGAGACAGGGTCACTCTATGCAACTCTGGCTGTCCCAGAATTGATCTGTAGACCAGGCTGGCCTTGAACTCACAGACTTATGTCCCTCCTGAGAGCTGGGATTAAAGGCTAGCTCTGCTCAGCCGACAAGGAGATCTTGCGGAGGCGTCTTCTCAGTTGAGAGCTCCTCTTGCCAGATGTATCTGTCTGCATTTGGGTCAAGTTGAGGAAAAACAGTCAGCACAGGTTCGTAGCCGCCAAGACATGAGCATGTCTCTCCACACCCCACTCCCACCCTGCTGATGCCCTGCCCCAGAACAGCAGGTAGCCAGCACAACTAAGGAGCCATGAACCGCAGCCTCTCAGCTGAGGGGAACAAGAAATCTCCCCCATCATAGCTCCCTTTCTAAAGTGACAAAAGTATGACAAATGTATTTGGAAATCTTGCCTTAAGAGTGGCACTCAAACAGATTAATTATATTACAGAGATGCTACATTTTAATTAGCTTTTGACTGCAGGATCTCATATAACCAGGACAGCCACAGACATGCCATGTCTCTGACCTCTGGGTGAGTCAACCTACAGAAGATAGCCTCAGAGGCACCAAAGTTCACGGTGTCCCACTAAGAAAGGAAAACACTAATGTCCTCTTGGACAACATTCATTTGGACAACAGCAAACACAAATTTGAATTCTCCACTTCTCTCCCTATATAGCTTTGCCCTGCATTTGTTGAACACTACAGAAAGCAGAATGGGAAAGGGATAAGAGTCTCTTTGTATTTTGTTTTTGATTTTAAAGACAGGGTCTCATTGTGTATCCCAGGCTGGCCATGAACTCACAAAGATCTACCTGGCTCTACCTCCTGAGTGCTGGGGTTAAAAGCAACCAGCCCCATGGCCAATGGATAAGGCACTCTACAGAAATCTCTAACATGCTTTACAAGGAAGAAGCCACTTTTCTGACCCCAAATGACGCTTTGACAAATTAGCATTATCAAGTGCTCTGCTGTTGGGAGCGAGCGAAAGAAACTTCTAGGTATTGCCCTTTTGTTTTCAGACTCCATTTTAATCATGGGGGAAGTAAATCCAAGGTCCCAGGCCCTGAGCAGCTTCTGCTCCTCACTTTCTGTTCCTAAGGACAACAGGACAGATGGATTTTACTGACTGGACTATAAAGCCTACACTCTGTATCAGTTGACATAAGTCAGCCACCTGAGAAAGCCCCAGCCCTAAGCCCTGTTTGATGAGAAAATATGACAATGACTTGGCACAGATGTTTGTACTTTTTTTTGTTTTTTGCTTTTTTTTCGAGACAAGGTTTCTCTGTGTCACCTTGGCTGTCCTGGAACTCACTCTGTAGGCCAGGCTGGCCTCGAACTCAGAAATCCGCCTGCCTCTGCCTCCCAAGTGCTGGGATTAAAGGTGTGTGCCACCACCGCCCAGCCGATGTTTGTAGTTTTGAAACTTAAATATTCTGTGATATTCTGGCTTGAGGTTGCAATTCAGCTCCTGGGTCTGTTCTGTGGCCCTGCTCAGTCAGTAGCAGGTTGATTTGTATTGAATCTAAGAGGACCCCCATAACAGTACAAAGGCTACTTCTGATACCTGCGGGCTATTTGTTGTTAAGTTTGCTTCCAACACCTTGGCTACTGTGTTGTGTTACCATAACACACAGACACACACACACACACACACACACACACACACACACACACAACTCTGCACCCAGGGCGTAGAAGAGTACATCACTTAAGATTGGTTCTATGAACCGGGCAGAGGTAGCACACACGCCTTTAATCCCAGCACTTGAGAGGCAGAGGCAGGCGGATTTCTGAATTGGAGGCCAGCCTGGTCTACAGAGTGAGTTTCAGGATAGCTGGGGTACACAGAGAAACCCTGTCTTAAAAACCAAAACAACAACTAAAATTGGTTCTATGGCTGGGTGTGGTGGTGCACACCTTTGATGCAGGCACCCCATCAAGAAAAAATACAGCTATATATTTATTACGTTAGGCTGTAAAATTGGTTATATGGGAAATCTACGGCATGGCAATGTTGGTTGTTATATCATTGTTCTCTAAAAGGTAGGCAGAACAGACAGACAGACCACACAGTAGGATAGCAGTCTTAAGTCTTTTTTGTTGTTCTAGATGTTTTGAGATAGGCTCTCTCTACATAGCCTGACTATCCTGAAACTATGTAGTCTAGGCTGACTTTGAACTTAAAAGATCCACCTGCATGTGCTTTAGGAGTGCTGGGATTGAATGTCTGCCCCACACCCATCAAGCAGCCTTAAGTGTTTGTTTGTTTTTCCTTTTTTTCTTTTTTGTTTTTTTTTGTGTTTGTTTGTTATGTTTTTTGGTTTTTGTTTTGTTTTGTTTTGTTTTGTTTGAGACAGGTTTGCTCTGTGTAGCCCTGGCTGTCCTGGAACTCACTCTGTAAACCAGGCTGACTTCTAACTCAAGAGATCCGCCTGCCTCTGCCTCCCAAGGGCTGGGAGTAAAAGCGTTAATTACCCCATCCCGCTAAGCAGCCTTAAGTCTTAAGTGACCTCAATGTATGTTATGAATTTGCCTATAAGGATCAGCAAAAGTTCAGGGTTTTTTTGGGGGGGGTCAAGAGTAATACAAATTCATAAATTTTTATTACTATAGACTGAAAACTTTTTAAAATGTTTCTTTTTATTTTGTATGCATGGGTGGTTGCCTGCATGTGTATCTGTTAAAGGTGTCAGAACTCCTAGAGACAGAGTTTCAGACAAGTGTGAGCTGCCATGTGGTTGCTTGGAATTGAACTCAGAACCTCTGGAAGAACAGCCAGTGCTCTTAATCCCTGAGCCATCTCTCCAGCCCCTAGACTACAAACTCTTGATGCTCCTGCTTCCCATCCCAAGTTCTGGGATGAAGGGCCAGCACCACGTCCTCTACCTGGTTTATGGGCTGCTGGCCATGGAACCCAGGGTTTTGTCATGTAAGGCTACTGTTCCACCCCGAGCCCTGGCCTCAGGTGGAACCCGGGCAGAAGGGCTAGAAAGGTAGCTCATTAGTTAAGAGCACTGCCTTTTCTTTCAGAGGAATGAGTTCAGATTCTACCTCCCCCATCAGACACCTCACAACTACCTCTAACTCCAGCCCCAAGGGATCTGATACCCTCTCCTGGTCTCTGATGTGATCTGCACTCACCTACATGTAAACACACAAGCATAAATAAAGACTAAAAAGTAAATCTTTTAAAAAATAACTATGTCAGAGCTGAGCGGTGGTGGTGCACACCTTTAGTCTTAGCAAGTGAGAGGCAGAGGCAGGCAGATCTCTGAGTTCAAGGCCAGTCTGGTTACAGGACAAGTTCCAGGGCTACATAGAAAAACCCCACTTTGAAAAATTGTACCTGTGTATGTAAGGGGGTAGGGGCTGGGGAAATGTCTTAGTGGTTAAGAGCACTGGCTGATCTTCCAGAGGTTCAGTTTCCAGCAGTCACATGGTAGTTCACAACCATCTATAATGGGATCCAATGCCCTCTTCTGGCATGCAGGTGTATACACACAGGACACTTAAAACCTTAAGACACATAAATAAATAAATCTTTAAAAATATATCTATATTTTAGAAAAATGTAGGGCTAAAGAAGCAGGGACATACAGAAAACAGAATTGGCTCCTCCATGTGATCCGAGTCATTGGTGCCCCTGCCCTCCATGTGATCCGAGTCATTGGTGCCCCTGCCCTCCATGTGATCCGAGTTATTGGTGCCCCTGCCCTCCATGTGATCCGAGTCATTGGTGTCCCCTGCCCTCACAGAAGACAGCCACCTTGCTTGGTCCCCTTCTGCTATGGTTGTGGTGTTCCTGAGGCAGGAAAATCGCCTTACTGAGTCTGATGAATGGTTATATTCAGGGCTAAATACAAGATACTGTTTTGTATCGCATGGTAAGTATCTTACTGTATTTTTTTTTCCCCGAGTCAGGGTTTCTCTGTGTAGCCCTGGCTGCCTTGGAACTCACTCTGTAGACCAGGGTGGCCTCGAACTCAGAGATCCTCCTGCCTCTGCCTCCCAAGTGCATGCACCATTTCCTGTTTTGTTTTGTTTGTTTTCATAGAGTCACCTGAAAGGAACACTAGGAGGCATCTTCCATTTACACTCCATGTCTCAGGTGGGGATACTCATGGTTGAAAATAATTTGGTGAGTACTGCATGGCATGTAGAATTACTTCAGAGACTTGGAGCAGTACTCATGCTTCCGGGCTTTCCATCAGGGACAGAGAGCTCCTTTGGTTTTTTAGTTTGTTTATTACTCTCTTGGTTTGTGATAGTCTCTCACATACTCAAGATTCCATAAATTCCCATCCTGCTTCCTGTACTTCCCAAATGATGGGATGGCACAGAGGCTAGGCATGGGGCTGCTGTTTGATTTTGAGATAGTTATTTTCAATTTATCTTCGATTTATGTACCACATAACCATCAAGGCATTCAGCCAGCTAGCCAAACAACCATCCACCCACCCACCCACCCATCCATCCACCTACCTGTCCACCTACCCGTCCACCTACCTATCCATCCACCCAACAATCCATCCATCTGTCCATTTATCCATCCTACCATCCATCCTCCCACCCAAAAAAATCTATCCACCCAACAATCCATCCATCCATCTGTCCATCTATCCGTCCCTCCATTCATTCATCCATATATCCATCCATCCATCTGCCCATCTGTCTATCCATTCCCCTACCCAACGGTCTACCTACCCACTCATCCACTCATCATCCATCTGTCCATTCATCCATCCATTCATTTATGTACCCATCAACCCATCCATCTATACATGCATGCACACACACACACACACACACACACGCGTGCACACACACGCACACACGCACGCACACACACACGCACACACACGCGCACACACGCACACGCATGCACACGCACACACACGCACACGCGCACATGCACACGCACACGCATACACACACACACACACACACACACACACACACACACACCATTCCACTCACTCACCCCTCTACTCACTCACCCTTGTTTGGGGTGTCTTATGCAAGACTCAGTTGCTGATCCATACCTCCAGCCAAAGCACAACTTTGAAGGTGATCTTCTGCCCTTCACGCTATACTGAGTCCTTTTGTTTCCTCACCCCATGGCCAACCCTTGGCCTGGTGGTCTATAAAGCTCATAGCTCCCACCACACAGGGTAGCTGTGCCAGTCAACACTGTTGACCGCTTCTAAGCCAAGAGCTGAGGCAGCCAAACTGGAATGTGAGCATGTTTATGTATTTTATGTTTGGGGTGTTTTGCCTGAGTGTATGTTAATACCACATGTCAGCACTGCCTGGTGCATGTGGAGGGTAGAAAGGAACAATGGATCCCTGGGGCTGGAGTTGCAGCCTTGAGCCACCACATGGAGCTGGGAATTGAACCCTGGTCCTCTGCAAGAGCCTCTTTTTATTTAGTTTTTTAAAACAGGGTTTCACACTGTAGTGCAGGCTGGCCCGAAACCACAGAGATCCTCTCGCCTGTTTCCTTGTGTGCACCAGCACTGCCCTGGCCTGCAGCCCATGCAGCCTTTCTGCAGGCAGGTCTCACATGAGGTCCATGCTGGTCTGTACTTCATGACCCTCCTGACCCTGCTTCCCATCGTACGCATGTTGTGCTGCCCTGCATGCTGTCACTGTCCTGGAAGAAGGACATAATGACAGGGAGCCAATCTTGTTGTGAGGATAGTCATGTCTGCCTCCTGTGCATAACGAGAACCTGGGCAGGGTGACTGGCACCCAGAACACACTGTGAGGAGGGATTGTACTGCCAAACAGGCGGCTTCATCCAGGCTTCTCAGCCTGGAGGCCATGGCTGTGGAACCGGCTCCTTCCCTCGGGTGCTTCAGGTATCCCTGCGACCCCTGCCTCCCATGCCAGCTAACCACAAATGTCTCTTGACAAAGCTATCACAGCAAGAGACTGTGCCACCCCATGGCCCTGGACACCTGTCCCATTGCTGCGCTAGGATGCTGCCTACGTTGAAAGCGCAGGCTGCAGGGAGTGAGGGAGTTGGCTCCCTTCTCCTCTCCTCCTACAGATGTGACAGACACTTCCACAAAAGCCACTCTGGAGATTAAAAGCTTTATCTAGGTTATACAAGTCACAAACTGTCAGGGACTTAGGGCAGAAACTTGAAGCAGAAGCCATGCAGGAATGCAGTGGCTCGCTCATTCTTGCTCGGCTTTCTTATATGCCTGAGAGCTCCTGCCTAGGTACTGGGACCACCCACAGGGACTGGATCTTCCCACCTCAGTTAACCTAATCAACACACTCCCCAACATGCATACCCAGAGAGAAGAAAATCCCTGCCAGGGGTGCCTAGAAGGTTGTCTCCCAGGTGACTCTAGATTCAGTCAGTGACAATTAACATGAGGAGGTGGCTCAGCAGTTAATATTGAAGTGGACCTGAATTCAGTTCCTAGCGTCCACATTGGGTGGCTCACAACCACCCACAACTTCAGCTGCAAGGAGTCCAGAGCCTCTGTGGGCACCTGCACTCACATGTACATACCCCCACACATATACCAGTAATTTTTAAAAGTCTTTAAAAAAAAAAACCACATTCTTCATTACATCCCACTTAGTCAGCCCCCAGAGAAGGTCTCCCTGTAGGAAATGCACTCTGTGGTACCCTGGGAAAACCTGGGGCTAGGCATTGTCCTTGGCCTCTCCCCACTCTCTCTGAAGCTCCTCTGTCTCAATGCCACTTGAGGATGTTGGCTGGACCATACAGGACGGTCTGTCACAGTGACTTCAGGCAACAGTGACTCTGGTCTTCTCTTATCTCAGGGCACGTTTCATTACATGGAGTACCCCCTGAACCATAGTATGGGGATACCCTTTTCATACAAGAACCCCCTTGAAGTCATCATGATACCCCACCAGAGGGGGTTTCTGATCCTCTGGAATCAGACAAGTATATTGGTGTCCTCCAATTCAGGTGAGCCGAGCCACACCCTATCCAGGCTTCCTCCAGTGGGGATGGACATAGACTGAGAACCACAGACTTTTGTCTATGGCCATGTGCACATGGAGACCAGAGGGGTTCATCAATTGCTCAATTATTTGTTTTAAAAATTTTTCCACATTAAAAAACAAAACAAAACACAATTTCACCAAACTAGGGACCTGCTGGTTGGTCAGGAAGTCCCAGGAGCCTCCTGTTTGTGCCTCCTTTGCTAGGATTACAAACCAGTCTAGACTTTTACATAGGTGCTGAAGGGCTGAAGTCAGGTCTGCAGTGGAGGATTCTAGGAGGAAGGCTCCACTCCCAAGCCATGTGCCCAGCTCCTCACTGGGGGATTCTAGGTGGGGGTTCTCTACCCCTAAACTACACCCTAAGCCTCTTTTAGTTAATTTGATACAGAATTTCACTAAATTGACCAGACTGTCTTTGAGGGCGTAAGAGAGATGGAGGGTAGAGGGGTAGGGTTGGGGGAGGGGTCAGGGATGAGGGGTGCACAAATGCAATATGAAATGCTTGACACCACGCAGCCTTGAGGCAGGCCTTTTCTTGATAGATTGTGAAAGGTCAATCTGAGGCACCCCCTCCAAGAACATAGAGTGTCTGTTTTTTATTGGGTCTGGTAGTCACTTTTCACAGCTCAATCACCAAACAGACTCAGAGGGGTCACATTTCCCCAGAGCATATAGTCTCTCGTGTTCTGAAAAATCAGGTATCTGCTGAGTTTCTCTCCTGGTTCTTTTGAATAGCAAGCCATAAAACCAAATGGTGGGTTGAGGGAGGTAGTGTAGGGAAGTCCCGCCCAGTGCTGTGGATGCATTCTGTGGGGTACATTTATGGGTCATCACAGTCTACCTATCTTCTCCTAGGCCAGATTGTTAAACCTGTGCAGCTGATAAATAAGCAGGTCGTTACGGAGTTAGATGTCACACGTGCCAACATCACCATTTACAGTGTCGCCTCAAGTATGTGGCCAATCTGTTTCAGGTTTTTTGCCCCCCCCACCCCCACCTTTCCTACTCATCCCTGTCTGTGATTGGCTGACGCTTTGCCTATTGAGGATCAGCAATATGTATGACTGGTTGAAATGCTGCCCTGCCTGTCACACACTTTAGATGGAAGCTCAGTCGAGTGTGATTGGCCGAAGTGTGTGTATGATTGGCTAGGGTTCCATGGCTTCTCAGCTTGGCTTTAGCTGAGACCTCTGACCCCTGACCTCCTGAGCTTCTGTCTGACCCTGGCACATTTGCTGATGAGGGGTGATTGATGTTTACATGTTGTTGTTTGTTTCTTATGTCTGCTTATTTCTTGCAGGGGTGAGTGTGAGGGTATTTGCATGTGTACCTGGGTTAGTGTGTGCAAGTCAAAGGACAGCTTATAGAGCTTTAGTTTCACCTTGTACTAAATGGGTCCCCACCTCTACCTGCTGCCCCCCCACTGTTTGCATCCACCTTGACCTGCGCGCGCGCACACACACACACACACACACACACGCGCGCGCGCGCGCACACACACACACACACACACACGCGCGCGCACACACACACACACACACACGCACGCGCGCGCACACACACACGCGCGCACACGCACACACACACACGCGCGCGCACACACACACACACACACACACACGTCTCATATCACCTCTCCCTTTTCTTTCTCTTCCTCAGATACTTACGAGCTGGCTTTCTTGGTAGCAGAAGACCGGCTATACTACGGCAGTCAGAGTTACATGGGGACCTCCGTGATCAGAGTGTGTCTGAGTGCTCGGCTAACGGGGTGATGGAGTGCTCGGCTAACGGGGTGATGGAGTGCTCGGCTAACGGGGTGATGGAGTGCTCGGCTAACGGGGTGACGGGAGCCTTCCTTCCTAAGCTTGGGCGCCATGCTACTGAAGTATCTTTTTGTTTTGAGGCAAGGCCTCTTGTAGCTAAGGCTAGACCTATATGTAGCCAAGAATGGCCATGAGGTCCTCATCCCCCTGCCTCCACCCCTGAGTGCTCTGTTGTCGGGCAGGTGCCACCATGCGCAGTTTTGGGTTATTCTGCCCACAAATCTAAGACTTTATGTGTACTAGGCAAGCACTTTAGCCACTGAGACCCACCCTGCACCTTACAGGCCATTTAATCAGGACCAGGCCCCAGATTAAAACCTTAGAATCCTAAAGTAGAACAAAGAAAAACAGTGAAACATACATATGAAGCAGCAGTGTTGTCGCTCACTTTGAGAGGGCATGCGTGGTGTGGCCAAGCTCATCCCAAGCAGCATTATATTCATACACACACCAAGCAGACTTGACCTGTGGGCTAAGGAACTCCAGAGTTCACAACTCATAATACCACTAAACCAATGATCTCAGTTGTATCCCCAAGAACCACATACTGGAGGGAGGGTATTGACTCTCACCAAGTCGCCCTCTGACCTCTGACATGTGTGCACCACACAGTAAATGAATATAATAAAAATGTGTTTTTTAAAGTACTCAGCTAGACATACTATGCTGAATCTAAACTTCATTTACAGTTCTCTGGAGGGTTGACACAGGAGGGTTGCTGTGTTTGTGAGGCCAGCCTGGTGGGCTACAAAGTAAGACCCTGTCCTTTGACACCAGACGAAGAGAAAAGGAGGAGGAAGATGATTTGACCTCAGAACTTGCTCTTCCCACAGCTGTTTGATCAACCTCTCTGGTCTAAAGACGCGAGCATCTACTTCGAGACCGTTGGCATGCTGGAGGTCCTGACCCCTGTTGCTGACCCAAACTTTGCAGCGTTTGACTTTAATAAGTGTTTGGTGAATGTGCAGGCCGCTCTCATGGACAAAAGTCTGGAGCTTGAACCGTGTAATGTAGGTGATCCCTATGATCCAAGGCAGTGCTCTTGAGCTTTGTGGTTATTTGTTTATGGGTAGTTGGTGTTACGGGGAACCTAGAACCTCGAACAATGGAGGAGAACCACCTTTCAGTAAGCCACTCCCTGGGCTTGTCTCTGCTTTTAGAATGGAGAGAACTGAAGGAGAAAATTTGAGAGATCCTAGTTCCTTGGGAGGCTGTGGTAAAAGGATTATAAATTCTTTTCCTTTCTTTTTGTTTTGTTTTGTTTTGTGTTTTTGAGACAGGGCTTCTCTGTATAGCCCTGGCTGTCCTGGAACTCACTTTGTAGATTAGGCCAGCCTCGAAATCCGCCTGCCTCTGCCTCCCAAGTGCTGGGATTAAAGGTGTCCGCCCGGCTTATAAATTCTTTTCAAGCCTGGACAACAACAAGACTTTGTTTTAAAGAAAAAAATGACTATGGGGCTAGGTGTGTGGCTCAAGGGTGGATCCCCCACCAAGAACGCCTTGGTGAGTAGCTGGGGGCATGGTCATGAGTGGAGAATATGCACAGCATATGCCACTGTGCAGGTTCACTACTCAGTATTGAAAGAAACAAGCAAAAAGCATTCTGTAAGACCACGATTTCTGGAAAAGTATAGTGGGGATGCTTGCTTCTATAAGGCTCTGGGAGCACTGGGTCTGGCCACGGCTTCCCGCATCGCATCGCATCGCCCCTCACCTGTCCTTTGCTCTGGGAACACTGGGTCTGGCCACGGCTTCCAGCATGGCCCCTCATCTGTCCTTTGCTTTAGGAGACTGGGCTAGGGACAGTCTTTCTGCAGCCTGCTGTCTCCCCCAGGTGGAACATCTGGATAGCACCATGATAAATAAAATGTTCACAATAGACATGAATAGCAAGCTAAAACTGTCTGCCCTCATGATACCCCGGATGGGCCTGAACCCCACCCCACTGGTGAGTATGGGGCCAGCCTGCGTACTCTAGCCTGTGCCCAGATCTTTCTGCCCCACAGGCTACATACTCTGTACTGCTGCTAGGCTGTAACCCCAGCAGTTAGTTCTTAGTCCTCTCTCCTCCCTTTGCCTTCCTCCTCCACATTACCCTCTTCCTCTTCCTCCTTTCCTTTTCTTCCTTCTTTCTCTCCCTCCTCTCCCTCCCCTCCATCTCCTCCTCTACCTCTTCCTTCATCTCCTCCTCCATCTCCTATATCATTTCCTCCATCTCATTTTGTGTTTGTTTGTTTCCTTCCTGCTCCCAGACAGGGGTTCTTCTGGCATACTCCCACTCTCCCTCTCTTGTCCCTGCCATTCTGCTCTGCCTCACAGCTCAGTGACCTTGGGCTCTAAGGCTGTAGCTGCCAGGCAGATTCCAGGTGACTGTGCTGCACCCAGGAGCTTGTGTGCAGAACCAGCCTGTTTGCTGAGGGTATGCAGGGGTCCCCCCAATGTCTGTCACCTGGAGGAACAACTGTCTGTGCATTCTGTTTCAGGTCATGGTCAGCAATCCCCATGCCCTGGGGTTTAAGGCAAACCTCAATCAGTTTGGCCACACGTTTGATGGCAACTCTAAGTACAAACTGGTATGTGTCTGTGTCAGGAATCCTTGACCAAAACCCAAGCACACTCCAGGCACCGTTCTGTGTGTGTGTGTGTGTGTGTGTGTGTGTGTTAGTGAGACGTGATTTTGCTCTCTAGGTCAGGGCAGCCTTGGCATGTATCATCCTGCCCTGACCTCTCAAGGACTGGATGGTGAAAATGGGCCACCATGCTCAACTCTCTGTGCTAGCATTGCTGTGCGTTCTGAAAAGATCAATCTCCCTTCTCCCTCCTGACACAGTCCTTGGCTTCTCTTCCTTGAGCAAGATAGGCAGCCACCACCCACACATGCTGGGAAGTACCACACACAGGAATGTTGAGAGCCATGTTATCTGAGAAAAAACTTAGGTAGAGGGCTGGGCACTGACAGGGGACTAGGTAGATTCCATTTGTCCCCTGGCACCCATCATGACAGGATCTTGGACTTACCTGTGCTACCTTGGAACACATGGCGAGTCTGCATGACATCACCCGGTAGGTAAGACTCAGCCAGGCCTATATGTCAAGCATCACCTTGGGGTATTAACTGTCAAGCAGGAAGACAGTTGCAGCTCATGGGGGACACTTAGGACTTGTGACATAGAACATAGTGGAGCTGGACAGCTGATAGATAAGGCCCCATGGTGCACACCAGTCACCCTTCTCTTAGCAGCTCATCCCAATTGGGTGGACATCTGTGTGGAATGTGCTGCAACTGGCTGTCTCTCTATGTGTCTTGTCTATCTCCCTCCCTCTGTCTGTCTCCGTGCCTGCCCCTGCTACCATCTCACAGGATATTGAACTCAAACAACAGCATCACTGGGGCAACTCAGAGGTCAATTTCACTACCAGGTATGTAACCCAGTCTCAGGGCCCAAGGCTGCTTCACACTGATATCTACAGGGGTCCCCAGGGCACAGTAGGAGAAGGAAGGCTGAGCTGCAACCTCAGCTTTGGAGCATTATGATAAAATTGATCTGAAGTTCTATGCAGGGTCTGGGCCTGGAGGTCCTTGGAGTGCTCACCCAGGATACATGGAACTCTGGGTTCCAGGCCCAGCACCTCAGGTTCTGAGTGCAGTAGCACATGACTGTGACCTCAGCTATGGAAGTGGGAGCAAGGAGGAGCAGGAGTTTGAGATCAGCCTTGGCTATTTTACAGCGAGTTTGAAGCCAGCCTGGGTAGAAAAGTATGAGTGTGTGAGAGAGTGTGTTTGTGTGTTTCTGTGTGTGTGTGTGTCTATATGTCTCTGTGTGTTTGAGTGTATGTGAGTATGTTTGTGCCTGTGTGTGTCTGTGTGTCTGTATCTGTGAGTGTGTGTGTGTCTATGTGTCTCTGTGTGTTTGAGTGTATGTGAGTATGTTTGTGCCTGTGTATGTCTGAGTGTGGAGTGTGTGTGTGTGTGCTTGAGTGTGTATGTCTTGGGGGAGGGGGGTTGTATCCTAGTCTGTTTTCTGATGCTCTAATAAACAATGTGACCCAAAGGAACTTGGACAGGACAAGAAAGGGTTTCTTTGGCTTATACATGCCAATCACAGTCCAGCTGTGAGGGTTGCACGGCTGCGGAGGCCATGGAGGACAGCTGCTTATTGGCTGCTCCTGGTGGTTTGCCCAGCCTGCTTTTTCCCCTTTTCCTCCTCTTCCTCCTCCTCCTCCTCCTCTTCCTCTCCTTGTTCTTTTTCTTCTTTTTGCTTTTTCCAAAATAGAGTTTCTCTGTGTAGCCCAGGCTGTCCCAGACCTCACTTTGTAGACCAGGCTGACCTCAAACTCAGAGATCTACATGCCTCTGCCTCCTGAGTGTTGGGATTAAAAATGTGCACCACCACTGCCCAGCACTCAGGCTGTTTTCTTATACAACCCAGGACTACTCACCCAGGGATGGTACTGTATGCAGAGCCCTCCCATATCAATCACTAATCTAGAAAAACAAAGGCCAATCTGATAGGAACAGATTCTCCGTTGAGGTCCTCTCTTTTCATGCCTGTGTCAAGTTGACCAGCAAGAGTAGCCATGACAGATATGGTAGCAGGCAGATGGACGGAGTGCATACGATTGAGGGAGTGGACAGGTGATGGGGTGTGCAGATGGATGGCATGGCAGAACGGGTGAAAGGTTTGTCCCTGTCACATTGCAGCATCAAGCGCCATGCCATCTCCTCCATAACCGTGGACATAGCTGACAAGACACTTTCGTGTGTGGACCTAAAGCCTCTGGTATGTGCAGACCTGTGTTGCCTAACATTGAGTCATGTGGTAAGTCATGGGAGCAGGGCCACCGCACTGGACGGGAGCAGGGCCCACCGCACTGGGTGGCCCTGGTTTGGGAAAAAAATTACAGTGACACTGTGTGCGTGCTGGGGCCACTGTTGCCCACTGTTGCCCACTGTCGCTCCTCAGAACCCTCTGCAGAAGCGCTGCTTCTTGTCTCTAGAATCATCTGTGAACAAGTAGAGAAGATAATACTTGTAGAACAGCGGTTCTCAGCCTTCCTAATGCCGTGAACGTTTAGTACGATTCCAAATGCTGTGCTGACCCTCAACCAGAAAATTATTTTCATTGCCAGGCAGTGGTGGTGTATGTCTTTGATCCTAGCACCCAGGAGGCAGAGGCAGGTAGATCTCTGAGACTGAGGTCAGCCTGGTCTACAGAGAAAGTTCCAGAACAGCCTGGGCTACACAAAGAAACCTGTCTCGAAAAACAAAAACAAAACAAAACCAAAAATTTTTTTTCTACTTCATAGACTATAATTTTATTATTGTTTTGAGAGTTTTTTGTTTTTGTTTTTTTTGTTTTGTTTTGTTTTTTGTTTGTTTTTAGAGACAGGGTTTCTCTGTGTAGCCCTGGCTATCCTGGAACTCACTCTGTAGACCAGGCTGGCCTCGAACTCAGAAATCAGCCTGTCTCTGCCTCCCAAGTGCTGGGATTAAAGGTGTGCGCCACCACTGCCTGGCATGACTGTACACTTTTACAGTGTGTGTGACTGTGCACTTTTGAGGGGAGGGGAAGAGTTAGATGTTCCCTGGGGGCAATGCTTCAACTTGGGATGATGAGACATACACTGAGAGCCACTTGTCCCACATAGTATTCCAGCACAGCAGGGCGGGCAGTGGCTCTTTATAGAGTGAGTGATCACCTTTCCCCTTGGTTACTTGCAGTCCACACTCATCTCAATTGGCTGTGACATGACAAAGAAAATTGTTGTGCAAAAGTAAGTGCAACATCCCTGGTGCTGGAGGAGGCGAGTGGGGCACGTTACTATATCGAGGTGACCTTAGGCCATCCACTTTTGTATATGCTTAATGGTTCTATAATAAATCAGAAACCCTACATCCACCATGGAAACAGCCCATCCTAGGCCAGAGGGGATTAGCCAGCCGTGTGTGTGTGTGTGTGTGTGTGTGTGTGTGTGTGTGTGTGACTCTGAGTGTGAAAGGGGAAGTTCTCTCAAAGTGCTGAAGCATCACGCCCTGGAGGTGGCATGACACATGGCTGTGAGCCCCTCCCGAGTGTAAGCCATCTCTGTAGCCTCAAATTTTTAATCAACAAAGAAGGCTTTGGAATCCTTCCTGGCCTTCACAGGTGCCTGCCCTCCAAAGCCAGGGTTAAGCATCCCAGCTTCCCCTCAGCCTTGCTGGTGACCCTGGTGAAGGGCATCTCCCACCACTGTCACATCCCGGAGTGTCCAGTCCCTCGCCAGTTCTATCCACTTCTCTCCACTACAGCAAAATCTCCGCCTGCACCATGGGAATCCTCAGCCCCGTGGAGCTGCAGAAGAACTATACCTACACCATTAAGAAGTAAGCCACACATTGCACACCTCCCGCTCCTCCAAACACTGGGGGAGACCCCAGGGAACAGGGGTGATTGATTTAAAACTGTATGGGCCCAGGGGAACCATCCAAACACAGGAACTAGGGGGTAGTTGTTGTGCAGGGAGCCCTTCACAAGGCTTCTCCCTTGCTGGCCTCAGCCACTGGCCTAAAGTATGTCAGTCAGCTTTTGTTGCTAATGATAGGATGTCACAACCAGCACCCTGGGACAGGAACTCAAGCAGGGACCTGGAGGCAGGAGCTGATGCAGAGACCACAGAGGCTGCCCAGCCCCATGGCTTGCTCAGTTTGTTTTCCTAAGTAACTGAAGAGCAGCTGCCCAGGAGTGGCACATTCACAGTGAGCTGGGCCTCACACATCAGTCATTAGTCCAGGAAATACATCACAGGCATTTTCTCAACTGAGGTTTCCTCTTCGCAGATGACCCTGGCTTGTATCACATTGACAAACACCCAACTGTGACAGTTGACACCTTGCCAACTTGACCCACAAATACATCAGTATTACTCCACAACCTTCCCTTTCTTATTTGTCCCCAGTATCTTACTTTAATATTAATGTCACATTTAAGAATACAGTTCAGTTAATACAGTTAATCCCAGGCTTTAAAATTTCAAGCACTTAAAAAAATCAGTTTCTAATGTCTCTTTAAAAGTCTAAAGCCCCTCTCCTGTGAACTCTTTTATTCTTTTTTTTAAAAGATTTATTTATTTATTACATGTTAGTACACTGTAGCTGTCTTCAGACACTCCAGAAGAGGGTATCAGATCTCATTACAGATGGTTGTGAGCCACCATGTAGTTTCTGGGATTTGAACTCAGGACCTTCAGAAGAGCAGTTGGTACTCTTAACTGCTGAGCCATCTCACCAGCCCGTGAACTCTTATACAAAGATTAAGTTAAATACTTTCTTACTCCAAGAAGGAAGAACCAATGCACTGTTAACAATCAAAGTACAACCAAGATCCAGCATGGAAGATCGGGTCCTGAGCTCAGTCCCCTCCCCCCCCCCACACACACACACAGCTCTATTTCACCAGCTCTGCCCTGTGCAGCACACACAGCTTATATGCTAGACGTAGGCACCGGCTGCTGTCCTCAGTGGTCACCTCCAATCCTGGAATCTTCTGTGAAAAGAGGCTATACTTTGACCAAGAGCCTCGAACAGGCTGTCATCATGAGGCCAGCCCTCACCCTTTCTGTGTGCCACTGAGGCTGAAGGGGCACCAATGGCCTCTTGCAGCCTCTCAGTGTCTGACCCCTTCATGCTGTCAGAACCAGCAGCACCTGAGTGGCTCTTACATGTCACTAAGCTCTGCTGCGGCACGAGGTACAACCTTGGCTGCCTGGGACATTAGCTTGTGTGTACTGACTCTCAGGAAACACTTCCTAGAAGTCTTTGCCTCAATGATGTGAAAGCCCAGTGGCTTGCTTAGTTTGCTTATAGAACCCAGGACCACCAGCCATGGGATGGCTCCACCCACAGTGGGCCAGGTCCTCCCCTATCAGTCTTACCACACAGGAGTCTGGGAGAAGGAAGGTGGGATGGGTTCAGTTTTAGCCTTTGTATGGATGTCAACTGATTGACTGTGGCCCACTCAAACGCAGAAGAAGTTGAGTTTGGCTTAAATGCATTAATTAAAAAGGCGCACACACATACACACACACATACACACACACACACACACACACACACACAAGTGTGCAGGATATAGAGACACACAAAAAGTTTTTTTGTTTTTGTTTTTTAATGTCAGTCTTGGGCTGGGGAGGGTTCAGCGGCTGTTAGGACCTGAGTTCAACTTCTGGAACCTGTGATTTAGAAAACAAATGTGGGATGGCATCTGCTCACTGTGCTCCTTGTCTCTTCAAAGGGAAGCATACAACCCAATCAACCGCAATGGTGAAGCCCAGGATGACCTGATAGTATTTTACGAGTACAAGGACCTGGGCTGTCCCCGCCTAGTCTACTATGACAAGCCGTGGAAACCTGTGGTGGAATTGTAAGGCCCCATGCATTCCCTGCCCCTAGGACAGTTTCTCCTTCTTGTACCTCTCTCCCCACTGGTCTCTCACACAACTCTGGCTGTCCTGCACCGGTTCCATAGCTGGCTCAGCTACTGAGCCAAAAGCTATGGAGACCCATGCCCAAGTTACAGTGTGAGGAGCGCCTCTGTCCCCATGATGCCTCTGCTTGACTTGCAGATCTGCACAGTGGTCCTCTGACTGTTGTTGTTCATATTATGCCAGCCTCTAACCCACTATGTAGCTCAGTCTGGCCTTGAACTTTCCAGACTCCTGCCCCAACCCTCCAAGTACTGGGATGTCTTATGCCACTGTCTTACTCAGGGTTTCTATTCCTGCACAAACATCATGACCAAGAAGCAAGTTGGGGAGGAAAGGGTTTATTCAGCTTACTTCCACATGGCTGTTGATCACCAGAGGAAGTCAGGACTGGAACTCAAGCAGGTCAGGAAGCAGGAGCTGACGCAGAGGCCATGGAGGGATGTTCCTTACTGGCTTGCTTCCTCCTGGCTTGCTCAGCCTGCTCTCTTATAGAACCCAAGACTTCCAGCCCAGGGATGACACCACCCACAAGGGGCCCTACCCCCTTGATCATTAATTGAGGAAATGTCCCACAGCTGGATCTCATGGAGGCACTTCCCCAACTGAAACTCCCTTCTCTGTGATAACTCCAGCCTGTGTCAAGTTGGCACACAAAACCAGCCAGTACAGTCACTATACCAGGATTGCATCTTTTCTTCTGGCCCCTTCTATGCAGTCTGTGGTTTCCCTTCACTCTCTTCTCTCTCAACTCCTTCCTCACCTACAGCAATGTTTGTGTTTCCATGATTGATTTGGGGGTTTTGAAGGATGAATAGGAGTTTGTCAGGCAGATATGATAATGAAGCCATGGCCACATAGAGACTCAAAGACACTCAGGTAGGTGCAGTTGTACATACTTATGATCTTAGAACTCAGGATGTTGAGGCAGGATTGGGTTACACAGCAGGATTCTGTCTTAAAAAGAAAACCTTGCTGGGCAGTGGTGGCGCATGCCTTTAATCCTAGCACTTGGGAGGCAGAGACAGGAGGATTTCTGAGTTCAAGGCCAGCCTGGTCTACAGAGTGAGTTCCAGGACAGCCAGGGATACACAGAGAAACCCTGTCTCGAAAAACGAAAAAAAGGAAAAAAGAAAAAAAAAAAAGAAAGAAAACCTTGCTGAAAAGTTGTGTGGAGGCTGAATATCTGGGCAGTGTATGTGAATGCATGCTAAAGCTTTCTGGAGGTAGAACTTCTGTAGTTGCTGGACGCTGTCAGGTAAGTTCCATTCACCTCTGATTATCTGGAAGCTTCAATGGCAATGTTGCTAAGGGCTGTCTTTGGAACATGATTCTGTCATGTGACAGTTTTCAGGCAGTATCTTATTTAGCCTAGGCTAGTCACAAACTCTCTCTACAGCCAAGGTTAACTTTGAGCTCCTGCACAGACAACTCTAGGAGTGCTGTGACCAGGCATGGACCATCAGACATGGCTTTCTCACAGCCTGTCTGTGGCTGATGACCCCATCAGTGTCCTCCTGTAGGGATGACCCCATGAGTGTCCTCCTGTATGGTTGACTCCATCAGTATCCTGTGGTCAAGCCTAGCAGCCTCACCTTGTGTCTCAGGTGGAAGAATGGGATTCTAGAAGAAATCATGAATGCAGAGTATGTCATTTTGGAGATAAATGGACTAATCACCTACTCATACTCCTTGACGGCTGCCACTGCAAACTGCCGATCACAGCCTCAGAACTGGAGCAACTTTGAAATGGACATTGAGAACGAGGAACAGTTCTTCTGGAACAGAGAGGTAGGCTCTTGCCCACACCGCTCACTCTCACCCAGAATACATAAAGCTCTGGCACCTTTGAAGCTGTGTGCTGGTTTCTACTGGTCATTCCATCATATCCCTGTGGCATTGGAGGCTGAAGAGCAAGTTCAAGGCTAGCCAAGGCTTCAGAAAAGTCTCAGATAAGGTAACTACCACCCGAAAGACTGTTTTTCTGAATAAGATCATACTCCGAGGTCACGCAGCTCATGCCTATGTGGTTGGCAAAGCAATGGAATATCCTGCCAGGAGTCCTCGGAAGGGCAGAGTGAGGGGGCTGGGAGGGTTATGAAGCCCAAGGCCCTACATACATGGGTTTGCTTACGAGTTGAGGGGAAGAGAATATATGCTGTGTGAAGGACAGAGGCTAAGGCCAGGGTCATCGGGAATAGCACCTCTGTCCTTGTCCCCAGAACTATGCCAGCTGCCATGAGGACAACAAGGACAAACCGCTGCTATGGCCAAATGCCGAGTACCAGGTCTTAGGTGGCCGAACGAACAACAGGGTTATTTTTGGCCAAAGAAATGGAATCTATATCTTCTATCTGTCTGTGGTGGATCCATATTACAGGTGAGTGCAGGGCACAGTGTCGCTGGGGGCCTTGAGGAGAGGTGCCGCACAGGGCCTGGTGTGGTGGTGCACCCCACTCATCCCAGCAATGGGGAGCTGGGCAGATACAGGAGTACCTAGAGTTCAAGGCCATCCTCGGCTACATAGCTAGTTTGAGGCTAGCCTGAGCTACAAGAGACCTGTGTCAAAACTCATACACAGAGGCAGCTTGTCAGCTGTAGCCACCTCCCAGTGGAGACTTTGCCTGCTCTTCCTATTCCTGCTTTCTATCCCCCTCACACTTGGGGCTTCTTGCCCTCACTAAAGACTCCTCCTCTCGCTGAGGCTCCGTGCCCTCTGTGTGACTAAGCACAGCAGCTTCAGCACTGCAACTTTGTCTTCCACCACCATTTTCCTCCTCTTGGGAAAACTGAAGGCCCGTTACTGCAGTTTTCGTTGTAACTCTGATGAAATTGTCCTTAGTATTCCCTGGGCAAAACTCCCAAACCAAAGCAAGCAAGCAAACCTTCACACCCCACACAAAGAGAGTCAGCTATGTGATGAAAGGATGAGATGCCACCCAGGACCCAGGTTCACAACCTGACGGGCCGTGCTTCCTGTCCCCTGCAGCTACTGCAACCTCAACGCCATATTCAGCGTGTATGTGCACGGGGCCTTACCGGTGGCGAAGTTCCAGCCATTGGTCAGCATCCTCCTGATGGTCACCATGACGCTGGTGACTGTGTGGCTAGCCTATGCTATCCCCAAGCAGCTGAGGACAGAGAAAGGCCAGCGACTTTTGGGTTTCTGCTCCCAGATATTCCAGTCCTGCCTAGGGATCTGCACCTGTGCCTGGCTTCGTGGCAAACTGAGAAAGTGTCTGCGCTCCAGAAAGGTGAACAATCAGCCAGTGAAAACCGTACAGACAGACAAGAAGCCAAGCGGCCCGAGACAGTCAAAGACTTAGGGGCTGCCCTAGACTCAAAGTGAGCCCCAGGGAGGGCCTCTCACCTCCATGTGCGTCTGTTTTGGCTTTTGTCCCAATAAATTGTTAACAATGAAAGGATCAGGTTGCTAAGTACCAAGCCGGGCGCTACTTCTGAGCCACGCCCCAGCTCGTCACTGGGGCCCACCCCTGGCCACGCCTCTATCTCCTCACTGGGGGAGTCTGAACTGGGGGCCACCTCTGGCCATGCCCCAGCTCCTCACTGGGGACCGCCCCTGGCCACGCCTCAGCTCCTCACTGGGGACCGCCCCTGACCACGCCCCGGCTCCTCACTGGGGACCGCCCCTGGCCACGCCCCAAGCTCTTTGTCCTGGCTCCTTTTTCTCTTTCCCTTGCTTTCCTAGTGAGGCTATAGGGAGGAGCTCAGAAGGAAGCCAGTGTGGGCTGACTCCATCTTCTCTGAGCCAGAGTCCGAGTCCTCCAGGTCAGAAGCATGAGTAGGGGAAGCGAGTGTCGGCTTGGGTGACTCATTCCAACCGTGCTTATCGCTGAGCTGTGGAGTGAAGGTTTTAGGAAAGGATGGCTTGCCCAACAGGAAGTGCTGATAGCATAGCAGAGCTGGGGACTGGAGCTACCTGACTGACATGAAGAGGCCAAGAGTCTTCTCTTGTGTTTGACAAGAGGAAGCAAGGCCAGGGATTCATCGGGCATCCCTGAAAACAGTAAGCCACATGATCTCACTGCTATTTATTTATTTTGTTTTTGTTTTTGTTGTTTTCTCTTGAAGCAGGGTTATTCTGTGTAGCCCTGGCTGTCCTAGACCTCACTCTGTAGACCAGGCTGGCCTTGAACTCCAGTGCTGGGGTCAAAAGTGTGCATCTTTCAACATCTTTTTTGGGCTTAAGAGATTACAGGGTGTTTCTGCAGGTGAGCTCACACAAGCAATAAACCACAGGTCACAAGGCTTACACATGGTGCTTCAGAGGGGCCTCAGTCGCTGCTCCATCACTGTGAGGATGTAAGTGGCACAGGCCTCAGACGAAGGCGCGCAGGCCTTCTTACAGGGAACTAAGGAGCTCTCTAAAAGAGTTAGGTAATCTCTAATGTGATTGGTAGGGGCAAAGTGGTAACATTAGTACAACTTTGATTGGCTACTATATTAATTTTATTTTTAGAGAGCATGTTAGGTAATCTAAAATTTCATAGGTGGGTGCTGGAGAGGTAACAGGGTTCGGCTTCCGATTGGCTTGTGCCAGGTGGTCAGTGGTCTGCATTCTTTTTTTTTTTTTTTTT
>JADRCD010205430.1:0-26343 GCA_019843815.1 Montemys delectorum | reverse complement strand
ACAGAGAAACCCTGTCTCAAAAAACCAAAAAAAAAAAAAAAAAGATTTATTATATTTTTAATTAATTTATTTTTTTACATTCCACATTTTATTTCCCCCCATTCACCCTCCAACTGTTCCACATCCCATAACCACCCCCCCCCTCTCCACGTGGATGTCCCCTCCCCCCAAGGACTTATTATTAAAGACATCTTTTAAGATTTTATTGTATGTGTCTCAGTGTTTTGCCTGCACGTATGTGTATGCGCCCCGTACATGCTTGGTATCAGCAGAGGGAGTTACAGAATGCTGTGAGCTTTTGTGCTGGTGCTTCTAACTACTGAACCATTCATCTTTCCACACCCTATTTTTATAACTTTTAATTATGTGTGTGTGTGTGTGTGTGTGTGTGTGTGTGTGGTAACGTGTTAGATGTCGGGGCACTAAGTTCTGGCAGGCTATTGTGAGCTGTCTGATATGGGATGCTGGGAACTGAGCTGGTGTGTTGTGATCTTAACTGCTAAACAATCTCTCTCCTGCCCCACTTTGTTTTTTTCTTTTTGTTTTTTTTGTTTTTGTTTTTGTTTTTTGTTTTTTGTGTGTGTGTGAGACAGGGTCTCTCCACATACAACCAGCGTGGCTCATTATGTCGATCAAGCTGGCCTCAAACTTACAGAGATCCACCTACCTTTGTTCCACAGTGCTGAAATTAAAGCCATGGGCTATCATGTCTGACTTTCCATGGATCACCCTTAGAAATCTGTTACGGGCCAGGCAGTGGTGGTACATGTCTTATTCCCAGCACTTGGGAGGCTGAGGCAGGCGGATTTCTTAGTTCGAGGCCAGCCTGATCTACAGAGTAAGTTCCAGGACAGCCAGGGATACAAAAAACAAAACAAAACAAAAAAATCTGTTATGGGGGCTGGAGAGATGGTTCAGTGGTTAAGAACACCAACTGTTCTTTCAGACATACTGATTTCAATTCCCAGCAACCACATGGTGGCTCATAACCATCTGTAATGTGGTCCAATTCTTTCCTATGGCGTGTCTCAAGACAGCTATAGTGTACTCACATACTGAAATAAATAAGTCTTTAAAAAAAGAATTTGGAAGGCAAAGTGAAAAAAAAAAAAAACTGAGTCGGTAAGATTAGAAGACAGACATTAGATAATAACTCTGGAAACACTGGAGGAGACACCAAAAGGGTCTTACTGTATGTAGGGGCTAAGAATAGAGAAAGTTAGCCCTCCTGAGAAGGTCAGTGACATATTCTCAGTGGTGATCTGGCTGCTCCCTTTTGAGGTCATTTGCTTTGTGGCAGTGTCTTGGCACATTGCCTCCACCTTCTAGGAAAGTAGTGCAGGTGTCTTTTAGGGCTGGGAAGAGAAGGCACTGCTGTCTTCTTGGGGCTGAGAGGCGAGGCAATCATGCATGTCCTGTGCCACTCACTCTTCCTCACCAAGTTTCCTCCTACTGCACACAGCACAGCCTCTGTACTCACTCCTGCCTCTCTTGGGACTCCACTTGTCCAGACATCAGGGTCAGCCCCACCCTCCTTCCTCCTTTCCTTTCTCTTCCTTCCCATTTGTCTACTGTTGTGTTTCCCCCCACACTCCTAACACTGCCTTTTGAATTGTTTTTAAAAGACAGAAACTTCCTTTGCTACCCTGGTTGGCCTAGAACTTACTACGTAGGCCAGGCTGACTTTGGTTGGCCAGCTTACGGTAATCCTCCTGTCTCAATTTCCCATGTGCTGAGATGTTAAGCACGTGCCACCACGACTGGCCTATATTTAGAGTTTTAGGAGGTGCAACTTTGCTGGTTATAGGCCAAGCTGGCCTTGAACTCACAATCTTCCCCCCTTTGCTTCTCAAATTCAGGGATTACAATTCTATGTTACCAGGCTGGATACAGAGTTCCGTTCTATGTTGCCTCCTCAGCAAGGCCTTCTCTGATCAGTTCATTATAATAAAATCCCAAACTACACCCCTGACATATATGCCCCACTTCTCTGTTCTTTATAGATTTCCCTAAGACCTCCTCCTGATACACACGACTTTAAAAAGAAATTTTGACAGAGTCTCACTGGCTTGGAATTTGCTACGTAAACCAGGCTTGCCCCTACACCTGGGAATCCTTCCCATGTTCAATCATCAAACCCATCCAAACTGTGGATGCCAGCAAGTGCTGGATGACAGGAACCTGATATAGCTGTCTCCTGAGAGGCTCTGCCAGTGCCTGACTAATACAGAAGTAGAGGCTCACAGCCATCCATTGGACTGAGCACAGGATCCCCAGTGAAGGAGCTAGAGAAAGGACCCAAGGAGCTGAAGGGTTTGCAGCTCCTTAGGACGAAAAACAATATGAACTAACTAGTACCCTCAGAGCTCCCAGGGACTCTGGGATCACCAACCAAAGAGTACACATGGTGGGACCCATGATTCCAGCAGCATATGTAGCAGAGGATGATGGCCTCATTGATCATCATTGGGAGGAGAGGCCCTTGGTCCTGTGAAGGTTCTATGCTCCAGTGTAGGGGAATGCCAGGGCCAGTAAGCAGGAGGGGGTGGGGTGGTGAGCAGGGGGAGTGGGGAGGGAACAGGTTTTTATTTTATTTTATTTCTTTTTCTTTTTTTTTTTTTTTCAGAGAGGAAACTGGGAAAGGACTGAGACAACCTGGAATCTTTCTCTTTTTCTTTCTTTTCCTTTTTTAGATTTTTGAGACAGAGTCTCTCCACATAGCCATGTTTGTCCTGGAACTCACTAAGTAGACCTGGCTAAATTCAAACTCAGAGATCCTCCAGCCTCTACAAGAGCTGGGTTTTAAGGTGTGTGCCACCACACTCAGCTCCCCTGGATCTTCTCTACCGTTGCTGTCTCCCTACTGCCAGGCAGCATCCAGGAATGAAAGGATGAATAGAGTATGGTGCAAGTTTCTGTCTAGAGTCATTTCTCTGTATAGCCCTGGCTGCCCTGGAACTCACTCTGTAGACCAGGCTGGCCTTGAACTCAGAAATCCACCTGCTTCTGTCACACAAGTGCTGGGATTAAAGGCATGGGCCACCATTGCCCAGCCACAAATCATTCTTTTAGCTCTCAAAATTTTAGCTGAGCGTGGTCGTTCATGCTTGTAATCTCAGCACTTGGGAGGTGAATTCAAGGCTAGCCTGAACTTGAGGTAAGCCTAGGCTACATCTCCCTCCCTGCCACTACTGGAAAGAAAAAAGCAAGAAAATCCAAGTCATGTATGATGGCACACACACCTGTTGTCAACCACAAGCACACTTGGAAGACTCAGTTCAAGGTCATCCTCTAGTATATACAAAGTTTGAAGTCAGCATGGGCAGTGAGACCCTGTCTGAAATGAAAGAGATCAACCATAATCAGTCATTTTCACTGACCAGTCATATACAGGGCATCTCTCACACACTTTCCAAACTATATATTTACTACAAATATATAGTTACCAGTCTCTTAGGGCTATGATTACTATTGATAGAACTGACAGATTATTTTGCTTTCTTCATTAGACTGAGCAGCAAGTACCTCTGACTGCTGAACCACCTCATTGGCCCCCATTGTGGTCTTTTCCTTTCTAGAGGAAAAGCATTGAGGAAAGTATTAAACGTAGCTCCACTCACAAGATGACATCAAGGCCCAACAGTCAGTTGTACACTAGGGGTATCGCATTCTCTGAGAACTTCTGCCCTAAGCCTTTCCTTTCCTTTTCTTTTCTTTTCTTTTCCTTTTCTTTCTTTCTTTCTTTCTTTTTTTTTTGTTTTTTGTTTTGTTTTGGTTTTTTCGAGACAGGGTTTCTCTGTGTAGCCCTGGCTGTCCTGGAATTCACTCTGTAGACCAGGCTGGCCTCTGCCTGCCTCTGCTTCCCAAGTGCTGGGATTAAAGGCATTTGCCACCACCACCTTAAGCCTTTCCTTTTCTTGTGTCTTGGTCCTTCATGTTCATTTTGTCTGCCATTTTGAGCCTCCCTCTTGTCATACTTAGTGGCTGGCTGCCCAGCTGTGAACAGGTGCCAGCTTACAACATTCAACCTCCCCTTCTGCAGAGAGGAAGCAGATTCTTTGAGGGGGTCACCTCTTTCCCACTTGTGGCCCTTGCTTTTGGGTATGGATCACACTTGCTTTCTGGTTAATGGGACCTAATGATTACCATGTTTTTCTGACTACGATGACTAGGGAGGAGAGCAGCCTATTCATTCTAGTGAAATAATTTCCAAGACTTTCAAATTATTAAGGCAGAAACAGTTCCTTTCTGCCCGATAGAATGAAAGTCTGGAACTGCTGACAGTTGTTGCTCTCACAAATGTGGTGTGTGTATGTGGGTGGGGTGTGTGTGTGTGTGTGTGTGTGTGTGTGTGTATTCCTTCAGTGGTACCCAGAAATTAAGCCTAGAATGGATCCAAGTCATGTTCCTAACAGTTTTTTGAGCACCTAGAAGTAGATCTCCCCAGGACAATAAAATGGCCATTTTATTGTCCACGCCACTTTAGACTGGATTTGTTATCCCCAGAACTGGAAACAGGCCTCTGAGCTACCTCACCAGCCTCTTTATGAAGTGCTGACCCCTCCTCACCTGAATCTGTCTTGCATCAGCATGGGTTCTTGGGCTTATATTGCCCATGCTAGATCTTCTTGATCCAGCGGTGCTGCCAGACCAGATGTTTGCCCAAATCTAGAGCCCAGTGCTAGGCTAAGCAGCCTTTGGTGGACAAAGTACAACATAGTACAACCATTGGTTCTTTTTTTTTTTTTTTTTTCTGAGACAGGGTCTCTCTTTATATATAGCCCTGGAAGTTGATTTGTAGACCAGGCTGGCCTAGAACTCAGAAATCCAATTCTCCTGTCCCTGCCTCCTGAGCACTAAGGCTTGCAATACCACACCCAACTTGGTTTCTCTCTATTGCTCCTAAGTAGGTCTGTCTCCTTTCTTCTGTAGGACCAAGTCCCAGGCTACCTTCTAGGGCCCCTTTCCCCCAGCACTCAGAGGGAGACTGTGTTGGCAAATACATATTGCTTTATTTAGTGTTTCTCTGGATTGCAGAAGTGTCAGCAGTGGGCTGAGAGCCCCAGAGGGCACAGAGGGAGCTGGGAAAACCCAAGGACCTCTGGGGTGGAGAGAAGCAGCAGAAAGAGGTGATGCCCCTGCAGTTCCTCCAAGGCCAGCCCTGTCCCTATGCTCCCAGGTCACAGAGACACCCAGGGCCAATGAAGACCCTACAATTCTTAAACTGGGTCAAAAGTATGTGTGGGTAAGGAGGTTGTCATCCTAAGGCATAGACCCAGGCAGAAGACCCCTCCCACCTGGTGGCTCCCAAAGGTTATTGCTGGTCAGAGAGCCAGGTGCATACATAAGGCATGACCCTTGCCTTATGGGCCTCCCTGTTCCTGGGAAAGGCAGTGAGAAGTGCTGAGGGCAGGCTTCACTTTAGGATTTGCTTCCGTCTTTTACTAGGCAAGTCTTCCCTCTGTCTCCAGCTCTGTGCCTCTGTCTCCAGCTCTGTGATTCCAGAGCCTGGACCAGACAATTTCTCTGAAGTCTTCCAAACTCTTAAGACTTTCCTCCCACTTTAGGATGCCCTCAGACTGGGGTGAAATTATTAAAAATCTATATATATTTTTTAATGCTGGGGATTGAGCCCAGGGTCTCACACATGCTTAGCACCAGTTCTACCACTGGGCTATACCCCAGCCCCTAAAAGGACATTCTTAAGGCAGGAATATGGGATAGGCAAAGGTGGCCTCAGCCTCTTGGTGGAGGTCATAGTGGGCTGCAAAAGGTGCAGGTGGATGGACAGACAGACAAGGTGCCAAGGGAATGAGAGACTTGGCCAGAGAAGAGGGCCTCACAACCCAGCCCAGTCAGTCCTTCAGCTATATTCCTTGCCCTGTTTGAGTCAGGGAAAACACATCCAGTGTGTTTAGGGTAGGAAAATGGCTTTTTTAAAAAAATAGTTTCCTATAAAGCATCAAAAAATCTCAGAGAAAACCTCAGTTAAAATTCCCTTCTCTTAGATATTTGGCATCAGCAGAGGGCTGGCCTGGCCTGCTCAGACCTCTGCTTTTCTATTGCTGTGGCCCGGCCTGGCCCACTTCTGGGGTAGCTCCCTGGCTCCTGTTCACTTCAAGAGAGGGCAAGCAGGAGGCAGGAGTTTGCAGGTGGGCTTTGAGGGTGTCCCTGGATCCCGGTCTGGAAGCTTGAGTCTTTGGTAACTGGGAGGGGGGAGGGGCCTAAGCGAAGCATCAGGAGTCAGGAGAGGTCCACTGGTGCCTTCATCACCGAGAATTCAGCCGTGGGGCCACCTAGGGGGAGAAGCCCAGGAGAAAGTGGAGGAGCTGCAAGGGCTTACTGGCTCAGGTTAGATAGTCCCCTAGCAGTCCTACCGGAGTCTTGGTCCTGAAGACTTTTCTGTTTCCATGGCAATACCTGCTTGCCAGAGTGAACCTCCCACATGCACGCCACCATCCCTGGCAATCTTACACGTACTTTCCCATTGCCTTTTTTTTTTGTTTTTTTTTTTTGAGACAGGGTTTCTCTGTGTAGCCCTGGCTGTCCTGGAACTCACTCTATGGACCAGGCTGGTCTCGAACTCAGAAATCTGCCTGCCTCTGCCTCCCAAGTGCTGGGATTAAAGACAAGTGCCACCACTGCCTGGCCCAATTGCCCTACTTATTTTCACCCTTTTATGGCCACTATAGGGACCCAAGCAACTCCCTCTCTGGCCTTGCTGGACATGCAACAGGAAAAAGGGGACACATAGTCCCAGGAGGGCTTGGTTGTCAATGGCTCTACCTTAGACCCAGGATAGCAGATCCCACTCACCACAGCCAGGTGGCCATTCTTAGCCTTGGTGATGAGAAGCTCAGAGCCAGATGTGAAGTCAATGATGCCATCCCTGCCTGGACCACCCGCAAACGTGATGCTGGAAGCAAGGAAGCACATGAAGACTTGTTCACAGAGATGGAACCCCTAGGGTGGTCCTGTTCCCGTGTCCTTGAGTCACCCCCCCCCCCCACATGCTTCACCTGCCCTGGTTGATGTTGATATTATTCACACGGTCAGCACTGAGGGCTGTTTTGGTTAGTGTCTCGATCACATGATCACTCTGCAGCACCACGTCTCCCTGGGGAGCACAATGCATGGATGAGTCAAGCCCTGTGTAGGGCTTGAGGATCCCCTCTGCCTCCCGAGCCCTAAAGGGGTACCTTCTGCTTGTTGTCTTCACGCTGCACATGAAGCACAAATAGGCTATCACTCAGGCTACTGACAGAGATTCCTGAGAGGGGAGAACAGAGATCAGGGAGTGGTGCTCAGAGCAGGGTTTCTTCCCACCCCTGCAGGCCTCTGCTCTGGCTAACCTGTTAGGTTGGCATAATCAATTCTCTGTTTGACTTTGGCATCCTCCACGATGACCACAGCACTGGGTGTGAGCAGCAGCTGCCGGGAGCGAGGCTTGTAGCCCTTACGGTCGTATTTTACCACAGGCACGGCATACTAGAGACACAGAACAGTGTGAGGGGCAGGGTAGGGGTTAAGGGGTTGCAGGGACAACTTCTTTACCCACTGATAAGGCCATGACCCACTTTTTCTAGCCCTGGGGCAGAGATTGAGGGGGAGGGGAGGAGTTAGAACTGCAGTGGGTTCTTACCTGTATGGGTTCAGAGCCCAAGGCCTGAAGCACTCTGGGGCTGATCTCCTCTGTCCCTACAACAGAGATGGGGGAAAGAAAGTCAGGTAAGGCCAGAAGGAGACAAGATGGTGCTGGAAGGCTCAAGGGCTGGAGAATGGGAACTCACCAAGCCGTGTGCTAATGAAGAGTCTGGGGACACTCTGGGGGTAGTTGTCCTTCTTGCCCTTGAAAATTTCACTAGCTACTGCCTTTTGCTGCAGCTGAAGAGACAAAAAGAACACAGTGTCAGAGGACTGGGGAAAACCTGAAGGGCGGTCCTAGCAGCTCCCTCATTAGCTCTCTAGTGCCCTGTCACCAGTCACCAAGACTCCTGCCAGCTTCTTCCTTCCTGGCCCATCATCCTCACTAAACGAGGCAGAGAGCTCTCCATAGGAGTCATGACAGACCATCAAGTTCCAGGTCTGACTTTGGAAGGGATTCCCACCAGGCCCTTGAGATCCAGCTCCAGCTTAGGTGGCTAACTGCCTTGTCGGGTTATCTATGGTCCTCCTTACCCAACACCATGTTGGTAAATACAAGGCACATCAACAGCTGACACTAATCACTGAGTGTGAAGCTGGACCAGCTAAGGTTCTGTAGCTTCCACCAACCAAAGCAAGCTGGCCCACATCACGTCTTCTATTTGCTTCCTCAAACTTACTGCAGCCTCCACTTCCTATATGAAGTCCAGTGAAGGCCTGGCCTTCTTTTGAGGCTACAGTGTTGACCAGGCAAAATGCCTGCTGTTCCCAGGGCCCCTAGGACAAATACTTGTGGCCGAGTTCTCCACACCTGCTGCTTCCACTCAGGGCTGATACTCCGGCAGTATTTCCACACCATGTTCTTCATGCACAGCTCCCGTAGCAGCTCTGAGGCCTATGTGAAGAGCAGGGTCAGAATAACTTTCCAGCCTGCCTTTCCCACTGAGGAGCCTCAAGAGGTCCCTCAAGCCAGACAGTCCCTGTGGCGTGTTTCACTGCCCATCTCTACTTTTTCTCCCTGCTGAGCTTTCCCTGGGCAGCTCTCCTGACACAGGGTAACAAGATCATGAGCTAAGTGCTTTGATGTGTATTCCTAATGTAGCAGCAGGGAGAGCCCACAGACCTCTCTCAGGGCAGGTGGGGGCGTGGGCCAAGAGGTGTCCAGAACATTCCTGGGTAGCTGCCGCCTCAGGTTAAGCAGAAATGATGTGCGCACGTGGTCCAGGAAGAAGGCATTCTCAGGGCACCGGGGTGCGTGGCGCAAAATGAAGCCACGGATGAGTCTAGGGGGGTAGGGTCAGATGCAGCTGGGGTGAGAAACCTGACAGGAGATGCCTATACTCACTTTGATCTGTAGTTCCCACACGTTGGCATCCCAACACTCACCGACGGATGGTCTGGGCTGCCCACTTCCTCTTGGCTGCCTTCCTCCGGCCCTGTGTGCCACGCCACCATGACTGGATGCAGATGGCTGTGGATACCACAGATAGCTGACCTTTATCTTCTCACCACTGGACCCATCCCCCTCCTAGGCCTGCCCCTCCAAAAGACCCCTGCATCTCCACACCTGATCGCTTCACCCGGAGAAATTTCTGCCGCCAATGAAAGCCCCTCCAGGCTGCCTGGATCTTGGTGGCTATGGTTGGGGGAGAAAATGAACTGTCAGAGCTCAGAGCCCTAGTTGAGGGCCTGGCATGGTCAGCAGAATGAGTAAAGGGCTGTGTGAGGCAACAAAAGACAGCAGGGGAGCGAGGGGATGGGTTTGGCGTCTGTATCCAGAGGCAACTGGGGTAGCTGGTGACTTTTGCTGGGCATTGTCAAAGGGGAAAGAGACCTGAGTGTGGCTGGGCAGGTTTCCTGGAGAGAAAGCCCCAAAGCGGCAGATTCTAGTCACCAGGACCCCTGTGGGACAGCAAAAGTGAGTCTCTCTCACCTAGACTCTGCCGTCGGACTTCCAGGGAGTCCTCTGTGGCAAACAAGGTCTTGGGGAATCGGATGAAGATCTTAGTCCTGGGAGGACAGCAGTGATCAGCCTCTGGATGCCACCTCCTTCATCCTCCAGGCCCCAGACACAGGCCCCACTTACCTGCCCATTTTGTACTCCTCTGGCTTGTAGCCAAGGTGTCTGACCAATACAGCCACCCCATCCTGGGGCCGTCCTGTCCACATGGGCCATGTCTCTGGGCACAGTGATTTGTACCTAGGAATGGAGGGGAATTTGCTGTGAGTCTACAGGTGCTCCCATTGGCTGGTACATGGCCCACATGCCTGAGGGTTCCCATTTTTGAGATGGAGGACTGAAGTATCTTCCTAAGGCAGAGATGAGATTCGTATTCTGGTTGGCTCAGATTCTCTCCTCTGAATAGCTACATAGTCACAACCTCCTCTCTGAGCTCTGGTGGCAGCCTGTCAATGTGCTCTTCCTGTGCCTCTCACCAGGAGCTTAAGGGAGGGTGGGACTATGTACAGGACTTATATTGTCTTTTCCAAGACTAACATTAGGCCTGTAGCATAAAAAGATTGCTGGCCTGGGTCTTACAGCAGCTGAGGGTCTGTGCACCCTCATATTAAATTAGAGCTATAACCATCCCTCCTCCCTCACAGGTTCCAGGAGGTGCTCACCCTCCCAATTCATCCATTCACCAGTGGGCTGACCACACCCACCTCTGCAGGAAAGCCTCATATTTGCGACGATAGGCAAAGCCGGCTCTGCGCACGCGCAGATTCTCCATCAGTCCCAGGTACTTCACCTGGTGTCGGATGAGCACCTCGTCAAAGCGCCCTGAGAGGAAACAAAGTAACAAAGCGACTGCAGAGTAACCAGGGTGGTCCTCAGGCTTTCTCGGTGAGGAAGTGTCTCCATCCCAGAGGCACAGTTCACAACTCATGGGGTCAGAGGACCTACCGGGTTGCTTGGCGTCGTTTGGCTTGATGCACCGGATATAGGCAGGCTCCTTGGACCTTAGGATCTCTACTAGCTGTAGGAGGCTCATCTTGAACTGTGTGGCCACCTGATGAGCCAAAGGAGTATAGGAGGTTGGCTGGGGCTGGGCTGAAGTGACTGAAGCCTGTATGTCTCCTCTGCCCCACTGCTTCCTCCTATCACCCCTGCCTTATACCAGAAGGGCCTGGAGTTCACCCTACTTCCATTCAGCCAGTTAGAGACCTCAGCTTAGAAACCTAGCTCTCCTCCTCAGAGGTCCTAATGACATCACACCCCATCTCCCTATACCCTACTCCCTTTTCCTGGTGCTGAGGAAGAAAGTCAGGGCCTCGTGCTCTTTAGGAGAACATCCTATCTCTGAGATACCTCCACCCCCTCTTTATGTTTGAGACAACTGATCAGTCTAAGGAAAAGTGCACAGGGAAGATCTGGAAATGACCCTAAATCGAGATTGTGAGTGTCAGTAGGAGATAGCAGGAGAGAAAAGCAGTTCAGGCAGATGAATGACTAAGTAAAGGCTTGAAACTGGGATTCAAAGATTTAAGGCAGGCAGAGACAGTGTATCAGAGCAGGGTTACACTGGAGAAACTAGATTTTATCTTTAGGAAAACAGAGAGCCCATGAGGAGTTTGGAGCAAGGGAGTGGCAATGAGATCTGTAGGTTAGATTATTTCTACAGCATTTATGTGGAAGATGGGTTGGGAGGGGCTGGTGGGGAGCCAGGAAACCAGGGAAGAGGTTGGCTGGCTCCTAGGCGCAATAATAGGGACTGACTTGGAGCAGTGGTTACGGAGACAAAGGAGAGGAGTTAAGAAGTACTTAGGTAAGCTCAAGAAGAAGGAAGACCAAAATGTGGACACTTCGGTCCTTAGAAGGGGGATCAAAATACTTATGGGACGAGATCCAGAGACAAACTGTGGAGCAGAAACTGAAGGAAAGGCCATCCAGAGATCCAGAGACTGTCCCACCCAGGGATCCATCCCATACACAGTTACTAAATCCAGACAAGTGCTTGCTGACAGGAGCCTGATATAGCTGTCTCTTGAGAGGCTCCTCCAGTGTTTGACAAATACAGAAGTGGATGCTCACAGCCATCCACTGGACTGAGCACAGAGTCCCCAATGGAGGAACTAGAGAAAGGACCCAAGGAGCTAAAAAGGTTTGCAGCCCCATAGGAAGAACAACAATATGAACCAACCAGTACCCCCAGAGCTCCCAGGGACTAACCACCAACCAAAGAGTATACACATGGAGGGACCCATGGCTCCAGCTGCATATGTAGCAGAGAATGGCCTTGTGGGACATCAATGAGAGGAGAGGCCCTTGGTCCTGTGAAGGCTCAATGCCCCAGTGTAGGGAAATGCCAGGACAGAGAAGCAGGAGTGGGTGGGTTAGTGAGCAGGAGGATGGGATAGGGGGATTTTCAGAGGGGAAACGAGCAAAGAGGATAACATTTGAAATGTAAATAAAGAAAATATCTAATTAAAAAAAAAAAAAGCTGGGCAGTGGTGGTGCATGCTTTTAATCCCAGCATTTGGGAGGCAGAGGCAGGTGGATTTCTGAGTTGGAAGCCAGCCTGGTCTATAGAATGAGTTCCAGGACAGCCAGGGCTACACAGAGAAACCCTGTCTGGAAAAACCAAAGAAGTACTCAGCCATAGAAATAGGCATCACCCAGTGTTTGAATGAAAGAGCAGGGAAAAGTCCCTGGCCTGGGGGACAGGGTAGAGAGTGATCCCTGTCCTGAGTCAGGAAGAGAAGAACAGAGCTGGGGGTGGGGGTGTGCTGTCACTGGATACAGAAACAAAAGCATGCTGCAGACTACGGGAGGGGAGGTTGTGGAGGTGTTCTGAGTGGGGAGATACTGGCTGGGAAGAGGGAGAGGCTCAGGACAGCAGGAGCAGGGTCCTGGGTAGGCACCACCATGTGATCCATCTGGAAATACTCTGGTCCTCTCTCTCTTGCGATCTGGAGCTGTGATAACCTCTTTTGGTTCAGCCCAATAGCTGCACCTCTGCCTTCAGTGGGCTGAAGAGCCTCTGCATCAGGCACCGCTGGCCACATGGGCCTTCTCCAGCCTCTCCTCCACTGGGCTGCTCTGTTCAATTGTCTAGCTTGGCTTGGTCTCTGTGTTATGTGCTGACCTCCTGCTGCCTACAGCGTCCCCTACAGGTCCACTCGATAAGCACTTACTTATCCTCTTACCTCAAATGCTGCCTCTGCCTTGCAGCCTTCCCAGGCCCCTCCGCCCCCTTAGGCAGTTTGCTTCCTCTTAGTGGTTCCCAAAGCAGCCATGCATGCAGCAGCCCCCCCCCCCCCCCCCCCCCCGCCCCTCTGGGCCACGGACTTTTCCAGCTTTTTCACTCAGCATCTGGCCCTGACCGCAGCTGGTTGTGAGGGCACCCATTTGTTTCTGATTCCTCAGAGCTGAGAAATGTCTACTGACTAAGCAGATACACAAAGCACCCATACAGACCCCCTATGGAAAGAAAGGGTACCCTATAGAAAGAAGCAGGGAGGCACACAATGGTCTACATTTGGAGAAAGGTGGCTCATGAGTAAAAAGAGTTCCTGACAAGCCTCTCAACTTGAGTTTGATTCCCAAGACTTACGTAGTAGAAAGAGAGAACAGACTCCCAATAAATTGTCTTCTGATCTCCATTCACACCCTGGTACATGTATGCACACATATACTCAAATAAATAAATGTCATGAATTGAAAAAAAAGGGGCTGGGGAGATGGCTCAGTGGTTAAGAGTACTGGCTGCTCTTTCAAAGGTCCTCAGTTCAATTCCCAGCAACCACATGGTGGCTTACAACCATCTGTAATGGGATCTGATACCCTCTTCTGTCATGGAAGCATGCAGGCAAATAGAGCACTCATATACATAAGTAAATAAATAAATAAATTGGAATTAAAAAAAATGAGCAAAGATGGCCCTGAGAGCAGCCTCTCATAGACACGGATGGCAGTGCACAGTAGGCTCTGGTCTGTACTCAGTCACACACACCCCCTCCAGTGTCATAGACTCCATACCGTCTCTGGACGCTTCTTGTCACTGAGCTCACTCTTGTCAAAGCACTGGGCCATGATGGGATTCATAGAGCTGCACATGGTCTGTGAGCCAGAAGACAGGTCAGAGTTGAGCATAAAATTAGGGATGCACACAGAGCTGTGGGTACCCTCCTGTCTCCCTTACCTCCTTCAGGTTCCGGAAGAGGAGGTCGTTGTTTTTATCCAGAAACCCTGGAAGGAGAACAGATGGAAGGTGAGGGAGTATCCCCTCCCTGCCCCACAAGACCTAGCATCAGGATCCTCACCAGTCACACTGTAGGTCACCTCCCCAGCATAATGCAGAAGGCGGAACTCTCCTCGGTCCAAGGATTTCCTGGTCTTCTGGTCAGCAAGCTTGTGCCTGAGGGTGACAAGAACAGGAAACTACATATTTCTGACCTAAGCATGCCCATGCCTGTTGAAGAGACTTTAAGAGCCATCCAGGAAGGAGCCAGCAGGCCCCTAGGCTGTCCCACAAATTGCACACTGTGCAGCAAACTATGCACGCTTGCTGCAAGGTTCACAGAGGCTCAGAACAGTAGACAAACTTGTCCAGGGATGCACAACTCCAGGAGCTAGGAGTAGGAACTTATGGCTCAGGCTGCCAAGCACTACAGGCATAGGACCCAGCTTTCATAGCCTCTGGCCAGCGCTCAGCTGTTTAGAGGGTGGTAAAGCTGTCCTCTCTATTTTCAGAATGGAATATGTCCCAAGAGATTACTTACATTTTAAACATACTTGTACTCTTTAGCCCACCTCTTCTTCTTCTTCTTCTTCTTCTTCTTTTTTTTTTTTTTAAAGATTTACTTATTTCATTTATATGAGTACACCATCACTGTCTTCAAATACCGGAAGAGGGCATCAGATCCTGTTACAGATGGTTGTGAGCCACCATGTAGTTGCTGGGAATTGAACTCAGGACCTCTGGAAGAGCAGCCAGTGCTCCTAACTGCTGAGCCATCTCTCCAGCCCTCACCTCTTTTTTTTTTTCCTCACCTCTTACTTTTAAGAACTATTCTAAAGCCGGGCAGTGGTGGCGTACACCTTTAATCCCAGCACTTGGGAAGCAGAGGCAGGCAGATTTCTGAGTTCCAGACCAGCCTGGTCTACAGAGTGAGGTCCAGGACAGCCAGGGCTATACAGAGAAATCCTGTCTCAAAAAAACCAAAAAACAAAAACAAACAAAAAAACCCCCAAACAAACAAAAATACAGCCTGTGGGCTAGAGAATGGCTCAGCGGTTAAGAGAACTGGTTGCTCTTCCAGAGGTCCTGAGTTCAATTCCCAGCAATCACATGGTGGCTCATAACCATCTGTAAGGAGATCTGATACCCTCTTCTGGTGTGTCTGAAGACAGCTACAGTGTACTCATATAAATAAAATAAATAAATCTTTTTTTTTTCTTTTTCTTTTTTTGGTTTTTGGTTTTTAAAGACAGGGTTTCTCTGTGTAGCCCTGGCTGTCCGCGTACTCACTCTGTAGACCAGGCTGGCCTCGAACTCAGAAATCCGCCTGCCTCTGTCTCCCAAGTGCTGGGAATAAATAAATCTTAAACAAACAAAAAACTATTCTGAGCCTGTAACCAGAGATATAAGCAAAGATTTAAGGCATGAAGATGAACTTGGTAGCCTTGTTCTTACAGCAGAAACCTAGAGAGTCATCTTCGAGGTAGCTCACTGGGGGATGCCTGCCTAGCATGTAAAGTCCTATGTTCTATATTCAAATACTGCAAAAGAAAAAAACCAAAACCTTGGAGAGGCTCCTTGGGAGCGCCCAAGGCAGGATGAGAGCTGTGAGATCTCCATGGGTCACAGTTTTTGAAAGAAATATTTTGAAGAAATTCTTCAGCTTGGTGATACAGGAAAAAAAAAAAAACCCTTAAAACATAAGATTATCCTGAGCTTTATACAATAAATTCTTGACTTTGGAAAAAAATGTATAGGAAAAGTCAGGAAGGAAATGCCTGGAATTCTTACCAAGAATGACCGCTGGGTAAGAAGGTCACAAGAAGCTCTGCACACATTCCAACTCTGTCTAATGAGTAGTATTGTTTTTATAATCAAAAGTGAATTTTGTTGTTTGGTATGATGGCACATGCCTGAAACCCTTGCACTCAGGCAGGGGAAGTTAAGATCAGGAGTTCAAGGCCATTCTTTTCTACATAGTGAGTTCAAAGTCAGGCTGGGCAACATGAGATCCTGTCTCAAAAAAACAAAACCAGACAGGCATACTTTGAAACACCTTTATTCCCAGCACTTGGGAGGCAGAGGCAGGTGGATCTCTGAGTTCAAGGCCAGCTGGTCTACAGGTAAGTTCTAGGACAGCCATGGCTACACAGAGAAACTCTTTCTCCAAAAAACAAAACACAAAACCAAAAACCAAAAACCAACATGGGGTGGGGGAGGGAGATGGGGAGGACAAGACACAAATATCAGATACGGTAATGCAGGCCTTTAAGTCCAGCACTCCAAAGACAGAAGCAGGTGATCTCTAAGTTCCAGGTCACCCAGGGCTACAGTGATATCTTGTCTTAAACAATATGCCTCCCTCTCAAAAATTTTTTTCTTCAATATTCTGCCTGCTTCCTTCTTTTTTTCTATTTTGTTCTTTTTGGATGGGAGCTCACAGGATGGTCGTCCGAGTTAGCTTCAAGCTTGCAGCAATCTCCCTGCCCCTACTTCTTGAGCGTATAAACCATCTAGCGTAACCAGAGTCAGTTTTGTTCCCTGCTTGGCTTCTATATTGATAAGTACACAGTGCTCAAGGCTTTTGAGTCCAAAAGCCCTGGGGCATGGTCCCAAGCCCTACAATCTAAAGAGATTATATTAGATTAGATTACTATTACCAAATGAGTGAATTTTTCTGAGTTTTGGTTAGATGGAGCACAAGAAAGTATCCTTGGTGCTGTAGGCTAGGAGATGGGTTGCACGCACCCAGTCTGTGTGCTAAGTGTCTCCATTTTAGGTAATCCTTTTGGATTTTTGCTTTTTCTTTTCCTTTCTTTTTTTTTTGTGTGTGTGTGTGTGTTTTTTTTTTTGTTTGTTTTTTTGAGACAGGGTTTCTCTGTGTAGCCCTGGCTGTCCTGGTACTCACTCTGTAGACTGCCCAGTTATTTTAAAGCAGTAAAATGTGGTTTTTTTTTTTTTTTTTTTGGACAGGGCTTCATAAAGCCTAGTCTGGCCCTCAATTCTGATCCCCTGCCTCCACTGCAGGTGTGTGCCACCACAGCTGGTGCATGCCCTGGTGTGTGTGTGTGTGTGTGTGTGTGTGTGTGTGTAGTCACTGCTTGGTTGTTTGTTTTCTGTTGACAGGATCTCCGTACAGCCTTGAGTTTGCTCTGTAGGCAAGATAGCTGTGAACTACTGATCCTACAGCCTCTGCCTCCTACGGGTAGGAGATTCCTTGCATAAAAAGCAATTCACAAATAAGGAAGCTTAAACAAGCAAACAAACAATTTAGCAAGTTTCATTCTCAAAAAAAAAAAAAAAAAAAAAAAAAAAAAAAATGAGGCTAGGCAGTGGTGGCGCACGCCTTTAATCCCAGCACTTGGGAGGCAGAGGCAGGTGGATTTCTGAGTTCGAGGCCAGCCTGGTCTACAGAGTGAGTACCAGGACAGCCAGGGCTACACAGAGAAACCCTGTCTCAAAAAAAAAAAACAAAAAAACAAAAAAACAAAACAAAACAAAAAAGAAGATGAAGGAGGGAGGAAGAGCCAATGGTGGCTTTCTATAACTGTCCCCATCACCACTTTCTCTGGTGATTAACTTGTGGCTGGTGGTTTGTTTGGTTTTGGGTGCTGGGGATCTAAAAGGAGCTTTGTGCATGCTGGGTAAACCCTCTACCACTACCACCCAGCGATGCCTTCAACATGGTGTTGCTACTGTGGGGGGACCCCAGCCTCCTCTAGCCCCAGCAGCGCACTCACGTCAGGAAGTGGGGGTGATGCTTGACAGTGTCCTCCAGCTTCTCCAGGAAGGTCAGGTCTGTGGCCTCCCCAGGACGGAGGCACTCTTCATCCTGCAGGGCAGCACACAAAGTGAGGGATTTACTGGAAAGGGGGTGATAACTGTAGGGGACACCATGTAGGAAGCCACAGGCACAGGAAAAGGGGGCAGAGTTTAGGGAGCCCTGACAGGGAGCCTAAAGACTGGACTAGCACCTCAGCTTACCCAGCCCAGCCCCACATTCTGACCTAGTGGACACACTTGGAGAGAAAGGAAGGGGGCTCCCCAACTGTCTCCCAGCATGAGGCTTCAAGAGCAGAGGACACTCACCAAGATGGAGATGATGCCCTTGAACTTCTCCTCCACCAGGTCACAGATGATCTTGTTGTTGAAGTACTGGACCGGTTCCCACTGCACAGAATCAGAAGGGCATCAATTACAAGGTTCCGTACCCTCTCTTGGGAGCCCCAGTGCCTAGCTTCCCATAACACGCAGGACCCCCCCCCCCCCCCCCCGAGCTCCAGGTGCACACATACCGCAATGCCCTCAGCCTCATATTCCTCCTGCTCGGACTTGAGAGTCAGCTCAATGAAGAGCTGCTGCAGTTTCTCGTTGCAGTAGTTGATGCAGAACTGCTCGAAGCTGAGAGACGGCGGCGGGAGAACCCACAGTAGTGCCGGGGACACAAAGCAGGGATGGGGAAAGGACAGGATCAGGCACAAGCAGCAGGGCTAAGAGATGCAAAGCAGGGTCACAGCTGGGAGAGGGGGAGGACAGGGGACAGAGGAGAGGGGCAGAAGATATCACAGGCAGTCGGGCAGGGGGTAAAAGTGCAGGACTGACCTGTTATGCTGAAACACTTCGAAGCCGTAAATGTCCAGGAGCCCAAGAACTGTGGTGCTTCGCCAGCTGGGGCTCTCAGCATCCTAGGGCCAGCCAGTCAGCAGACAGCATGGGTCCCCAGTGTCTGCCCCAGCTCCCCACCACAGGCCTCCCTGACCACCCTCCCTGTCTTCTTTGGAAGCAGCTTGGACTGAGTACTCACCTTAGAGGCCAGTGACCTATTGATCTTTCTGACCAGCCAGGTGAATGTACGGCTGTACACAGCCTTGGCAAGAGCATCCCTTGCATATGCAGCCTGTTCAAGGTTCAGTGGGCTCAGGAGCTGCCACATGGGAAAAGACAGGAGATGAATGCCACAGATACCCTTCTGTCGGACTTCCCCTCAGACTCAGGCATCAGACAAGGATATTCTCACCACCCTGCCTCCCGAGCTTCATTAAGGGGAAGAGTTGTGGTGATTTTTGGGACACGAGGGGGAAGCTGGTATAGCAGCCTCATTCTTGGAGGTGGGAGCCTTGGCCAGCTCACTGTACCTCTCTCAGCCTTAGGCCTCTCTAGCACTACTGAAGAGTAGACTAGGGGAGGGGGAGCCTGGGGGGGTGGTGGCGGGTGAACAATAGGGCCGGGGCTCCCTAGGACTGCATACACCTCCTGTTCCTGTGGCCAGTCTGAGTCTCACCTCTTCCCCCTTAGCGATGATCTTCCTGTGGGTCAGGGCTTCCCTCAGTGTTGTGCCTTCCACACCAAGGAGCTGCCAAGGGTGGGGTAGACATAGTGAGGGGCCAGGTCCTCTCGCCTCAGTGCCTGTCCCATGTTCTCAACCCTCCACACTCACCCTGGTCAGATATTTGAGCTGGTTCTCAGTAGTAACCTGGGCATTGCTGTCCTCATCAGCAGCAAAGTGGATATTGCCCAGATGCAGGACGCTGGCCACGATGCTTAGTAAGTCCTGGGGTGGTAGCAGGGGCACGTGGTGGTTATGGGGTAGGGAAGGTCAGAGCAACTGGGAGATGCTCTAATAGGGCAGGGGAAGGTTGGTAAGGCCCCTCAGGAGCAGAAGGGGGCTCTAGTATAAAAGGGGTCCAAAGGAAGTGGGTGTGTTTGGGGTGTGAGGGGAGGAGGGTTCACAGAGAGCCCTAACCTCCACTTCATCCTCAGTGAAGTCTATGACCGACAGCGCCTTCCTTACAACCTTCCAGTCACTCTTGTCGTTGATGGAGGAGACCTTGGCACACTGGCCCTGGAGAAAGAGCACAGCTGGGTTGCTGCCACTGGCACTGTGCCCCCTGGGTGGCACCAACCCTGCCTGCGAAACACTCACCTTCACCAGGTACAAGTAGCTCTGGGGGTTCCGTTCCAAGCCCAGACGACGGAGAGTCTCCTCCTCACCCCCCTCCAGGAGCTGGTAAAAGACGTGGAAGTTCCGTTCTCCGTGATTCTGGTGTACCACTCGGGACTTTTCCAGGAGGTAACTGAGAATGTGGCCTCCCACAGGGGCGCCCTGTGGGTAGAGTGGGAACAGTGACGGTCAGCTGGACCAGGAGAAAGAAGCTGTCTTCCTCTTCTCCCCTTGTAGTAAACATGGGCTCTAATTCTTGCTTTGCCACTAGCTAAACGGGCTCAGGTACCCACTCTGCTCTTACCTCAGTGGGCAAACACACACACACACACACACACACACACACACACACACACACACACAAACTCAGCCACTTCTAGAATCATGCTTGCATGCCTGCCAGGCACTGCAAATTTAACAAGCCTGACAGCAGTGCACTCCAGCTTTTCCTCTCCCACACCAACTCTGGCTCATGGCCTTTCATCTTGGTCAGTGGCAACTCTGTCCTGAAAGTTACTCAAGAGGGATGTTGGTAGTCCTCCTTGGAACAACATCCCCCCGCCCCGCCAACTTACTTCCTGTATCCAAACAGCCAATCCTGCTGGTTTAACCTTGAAAACACCCAGAATCCTACCTCTGCTCATCACCTCTATGTCTACCACCTTGATCTGAGAGGCCGCCATCTGTCAGCTACATTATTACATCAGCCTCCTAACCGGTTCCCCTGCTTGGCTGGGTTCCTCTGCCATCTACTCCTAACAAAGGCCAGAATGACCTTTTCAGTAGGAAAGTTACATCACGGCCTGACTGTTCAAAACCCTCTGATAATTCCTTTTCACTTAGCTTTTTAAAAAATTCTTGCTGGGCTCTGAGGATAGCTCTCAGTAGAGCCGGTGTTAACATGACTTAAGGTCCTTGGTTTAATTCCCACACCAAGGCAAAAAAAGAAAAAAAAAATCTTTGCAAAGACCTAAAAGGCCCTCAGTGTACCTGGCTTCCCACTCCTGTTTTCTGGGCACCTTGCTTTCTCCTCCAGCTTTTGGCTTTGTTGTAGTCTTTACACACACCCAGTGCTCTGCCTCTTGTCTACCTAGCCTCTTTCCCCCAGGCATCTGCTGCGCCTGCTCCCCAGTCCACCATGCCTGCCGTTACTGAAATGCTGTCTCCGAGTGAGGTCTTCCCTAATTGCTTGGCAGATGATACAGCTGAGGTGGTGTACTACTGTAATCCCAGCTACTCAGGAAGATAAGGCAGGACAATCAGGAATTCCAAGGGCAATCAGGACTACAAATCGAGACTATCTCATTAAAAAAGAAGTTGTTACCTCATTTTATTTTCCGCTTAGGTCTGAATTACTATGTTTCTGTAATAATTCACCTATCACTTCAGGAAGCAGGATCTGTTTGATTTCACTGCTCCACGAGCAGCACCTGGAAGAGTGCCTGGCACATCGTAGGCACTCAACAAATATTGAACCTACTGAATGGCTAACCTACCCCCTCCTTATCTTCAATATACCCACAGATACCTTGAAGTCAAACTGCACATCCATGTACTTCCCAAACCGGCTGGAGTTATCGTTTCGGAGAGTCTTGGCATTCCCAAAGGCCTAGGGGGACAGGAATGTGAGGGAAGCCTGGCATTTTCTTGTCCAGCCCTCTCCTCAGATGCTGCTGTCCTCTTACCTCCAACACAGGGTTGCTCTGCAACAGACGGTCTCGCACTGCGCCACCCCGTTCAGGGGCTGGGCAAGTCTCTGCATAGAACTGGAGCAGTCTCTTGGTGGCCTCTGTCTTGCCTGCCCCACTCTCTCCAGAAATCATCACTGCCTGGTCTCGACGCTCAGTACGAAGTGCCCGGTATACAGTGTCAGCCACTGCAAACCTGGGGCAGAGAGGTTTGTCAGGGAGTTCCCAGAGTGGGGGGAGCCCCACCCATACCTGACGGGACCACTCTTGTAAAATGTGGGGGTTATAAGCTGAAAAATGGAGAAGGGGGTAGGTAGGTGGGAAACAGGGTATACCAGCCCAGCTGAGGATCGCTCCAAGTGGGGTGCCAGCCAGGTGGAAGCTGGGCTGTTTTATGAGGCTGGGAGTCCTCACAGGCAGGCCGTATTTAGATAGTTAAAGGAATACTTCATGAGTGGGAACCGAGCTCAGGAGCTGAGGGTCCAGGATAGTGGACAGAATTCAGGCTCAACTAGCGAGGACTGAGGTGACCTTAGGGTGAACAATCATGGGATTCCTCACAGTAGGGACCAGTGAGTCACCCAGGGGTCAGGGAATCATTTCAGAGTGGGGTTTCGATGGGGTTGTCTTGCATGAGGAGAGGGTAAGTCACTCCTGGAAAGGCAAGGGAATCACTTACAGATGAGGCGGCACTTCATAGAAACTGACGCCACGGTAGCGTTCCATATGCTGCCGGCTGTAGATCTGTAGGTCTCGGTAGGGATTGACAGAGACCAGGACAGGGCCAATGTAGGTCTGGAGGGGTGGGAGGGGGCAGAGGAGAAGGGTCAGAGGCTTTTCCTGAAGGTTCCTGGGACCACCTTCCCCTGGGTCTGTGGGCCTGGCGCTGCTCATGGTTCTCACATAAATGAGGTTCTCCCGGAATCGCCGCCGGAGGTTCTCAATGAAGGCAGCCTCACTGGTGAAGTTCTCCAGCAGAACAAAATCCTGCACTCCCACCCGGTCTCGGGCAGTCAAGGCGCTCTCCATGGTCACTCGAACCCCGTCACTGCCCAGGGCCTGTGGGGAACCAACCATAAGACACTGTCAGAGTTTGCCGGTGAAAGCCTTGTCTACCCCCGCCTGCAGGATGTGGAAGGCAGGGGCACTTGGACACAGGCTACAGAACATGTTGGGGACATATGGCTGGGTCACAGGATGCTGGAATGCAGAAAAGAGATCACATGGGACACAAGGACAGTGCACACGGTCCACAGGAGGACCAGGGGTCCAGCGGACACTGAACAAGGGCATGGGATCCAGGGAGACGTAGCTTTGAGCGGAGAGAGGTGGGTCATGAGAAGGAGCGCCTAGGAACGGCAGAAAGAATGCTGTGTTGACCTTGGACAAGCCTCCTCCTTTCTCGGGACTGCTTCCTCTTCAGAGAAGAGGAGTGAGTGAGTTCAGGTGACCTCAAATCCCTCAGCTCCGTGTTACAGGTGCTTTGGAGGACAAATGGTTCAGAGTGAATTCTGCAGACAGGGAGGGGCCGTTTCTCTTGCTCTCATCCACCCCAAATTCCCAGAAGTAGCAGTTGTTTAGGGATCAAGCAAGAGCTCATGTCCCAGGAGAGGGTTTCCCCATGGGCCACAACCTCAGCTGGATTTAACGCCCACCCCAGAAGGGGGTGGCCTGCCCTCCCTTAACTGGAGCCACTCCTTCCACTCCAGCTGCTAGGCTTCTCGACACCCCCCCCCGCCCCCACCTCCTCCACGGTTGAGAAGCCTCAGGAGGTGGAGGGTTCTCCCAGGGGAAACCCAGCTGCCACCCGAGGGTGGGGCAGGTACAGACTTAGCTAGACCCTCAAGCTGCGTCCAAGGCAGAGCTTTCTTTTCAAAGAGGGTCTGCAGGATCTAGAAAATGCTAGGGGGTCAAGGAAGAGGAAGGTATTGGGAGCCGCTGTAAATTCCAGGGAGGTCACCAAGTCTCCCCTGACCCTGGTTGCTGACCCTAGTTGCCCAGGAGTTCTCTGCTTCTCCGTCACCTCTAAGAGCCTGGGCCCTGTCTCCCTCAGACCTGCCCACCATTGACCCACCCAGCCCCAAGCTGCAGCCAAACACCGCCGCAGCCACCGCCCCCTGGTCCTCAGGTGGGAGGGGTCTTAGCCTTCACTAGGGGCGACCGCATGGCCCTGGGTTCGAGCATTCTGCAGCCCTCTCCGCCTCGGCCTCCTGTCCTAGCAACTTTCAGGGACATCTTCCACCGAAATTCCTGCGCCGCGCCTGCTTTAAGGCCCGCCCAGGAGCGCCACCGAGAGATACCCCGGACCCCAAACCTGCCCGCGCCCATGCTCACCGACGCCCGGTAGCGCATCCTGCCGGACCCTGCGCCCCGCTCCGCTGCCCCCGGCTCTGGGTCGGTGCTCGGCCGCGGCGTAACCGAGGGAGGGGCCGGCCCGCCCCCTGCACCGCCCCTTGCAGGCCCCTTGGCTCAGGGGGCTCGGAGTCTCGACCTTGTGTCCCTCTGCAGCCGGCCTGGCCGGGCTGGGTGGGAGGGGGCCTCGGGACCTAAGAGTGGGCGCGCGAGGGGCGGGGCCTCCTGCGTGCCGCGGGCTCCGCCTGAGTCAGGTTTTCCAGGAGGAACGTCGTTAGTTCCAGGGTGGGGCCCGGAACCCGCGCGGCCGCCGCGTCTACACAGCTCCGGAACTCACTTCCGGGCTCGTGTCTACAACACGGGGCCGGACACCCCGCGCGAGACCAGGGCTGAAGCCCGTGGGTCACCGGGGAAGCAGGATTTCCCTCCCTACCCCCAACCTCGAGTCCCGGGAAAGTTAAAAATAGAACGAAATGTCCAAATACGGCCGGCGCCCCGGGACAGGCGGAGTCTCTGTACGGGACACTGCCCACCCCCATACACACTCCCGAAGGACTGGCTCCATTCTTTAAATCCCTAGAAAAGAAACTGTTTGAGAGAGGGTCTCATTACAGAGCCCAATCTGGCCTGGAACTCAAGATGCTTCCTGCCTCCTGCCTCAGCCTCCTGAGTGCTAAGATTACAAACTTATGCCAAGAGAGCACGAGGAGAAAAATCTCTTGAAAGATCTCTTTCCTAGCAAAGAAACAAGTCTTAGGATCAGAGTTGGCAGCAGGGTGCCTTTTTTTTTTTTTTTTTTTTTTTTTTTTTTTTTTTGTCCAGCATGGCCCCTAAAGAAGCCTGTTTCCAGGGCGGGCAGCCCTTTTGACTTTCCTACGTGTGCAGCCAATAACCTTATGTTCCAGCCTGAACATCCTCCGGACTCAGTGTCCTGCTCCATGGGCTCCTCTCCTCTCTCCCTTCCTTTCTGGTCCCTCTGGATCCCCGCTCTTCCCTGAACCAGGCCGTCAGCTGTCTTCCCTATCCAGCTCCCAGCAGCAGCACCCTCGCTGCTTCTCTGACGACACCAGCCCCTTTTAGGCCCGAGAAGAGTGTGTGAGGAGCGGAGTGGACTCTGGCTCAGTTGCCACCTCTTGTGGCATGTGGATGTCTACGGCAAAACAAACCAAACAAAAGCAGCCTGGCCTTTTCTTTCTAGCAGGATGATCATGAGCAGGTGGCTTAAGAGACCGACTGGCTAATACTTGCCAGAATTATTGGGTTGCCTGAAATGAAGCTCTGACCAAGCCATTAACACCACTACCCTCTTCTTTCATTCTACACACACACTTGGGGGAATTGGGGAAGAGTCCACTCTTCTTGTCTAGTGGGGAAAGCACCCGCCCCTATATCTACCACTTGCAAAGGGTTCTCAAATGTCTTATCTATCTATTCCTCGCCCTTTGTAAGGAACCTGAAGCATATACCAAGGCTATACAGACTTGGCCTAGGGAGGAAAGGGGGAGTAAGGACTCAAAGCACCAAAACGCCCCACCCCTTGAACCCTGACTCCCTGGGGAGGAGGTGAGCCTGCAACAGGTGCTGCCTGCAGCCTCGAGGGGAAGGATGGTTCATTACTTCGTGAACAACAGCCTGAGCCACAACCCGGGAGTGGGGGTGGCGTGAGGCGCCAGCTGGGGAATGAAGAAGCCCTTTGGAGCCGGCCAGGGGAATGGGTGCTGCAGGTGGAAGATGGATGAAAGACAAGGGGAGCGCCCTCTACGATGTCCCCAGGTTTATAAGCATAAAGAGGATACGACCTTCAGCCCACCCCAGAGCATTAGAAGACCGAAGCGGGAGAGCTTGGAGTCCCCAGCAGTAGCTGGGCTCGTCCCCTCCCCCTGCCGCGGCCTCACGGAGCTCCCTCTCGGGCCAGCAAAATCTGGGTGGGAGGAGCGCGCTGGAAGGGGAGGGGCTTCGAGGCCGCAGTGCCCGCCCCGCCCCACCGCGTCAAGCAGCTGGAATGAGGGGAATCCGCGTGTGGAGGGGTCCGGCGGACTTCACCCATCCCGAGCGGCGCAGCCGCATTCCTAGGATGCCCGCTGGCGCCCCCGCAGCCACCGCCCCGCATCGGAAGGAGGGCGTGTCGCCGCCGCTCTGCGGGCCTGAGGCCAGCCACAGTCCGGGCAACTACTCCTACCCTGCTCCACCTCTCTGGGCAGGAGCGTGAGTCTAGAGAGGGGAAGTTGAAGTGAGGAACCAAGGGTGTGAGGGACACTGCCATACCAGGCGCTTCCTCCGTTCTTAGCTTCTGTCACTCCTGTCAGTGCCAGACGGACGCACACCATGAGTTCTGTTGTTATTCTATTTCAGAAGAGTAGGTAGGTGAGACGCCTTGAAAGTTCAAGATTTCTAGACTGGTATGAGGAATGGGACTGGAACCCAGGACCCCTAATACTCCTACGGTAGTGCTGCTCTGATCCCTCCCAACAGTGGCCCAGGACAGAAACCTATGTAGTGTGACTACTGATGTTTAGGAGTGGCAACTGGGGAACAC
>JADRCD010205425.1:0-13650 GCA_019843815.1 Montemys delectorum | reverse complement strand
CTGGATGTGAACAGTGCTGGATGTGGTAGCACTGGGGAGGCAGAGACAGGAGGCTTGTTCAAAGTCCTGGGCCAACCTGGTCTACATGAGTTCCAAGACAGCGTCTATAATCAGTAGTGCTGGCAAAAAGTCAACACCAACATTTATGAGAATGGCATTAGACCTTCAGTCACTCCACATGCAAAAGTCAACTCAAAACAGACTAAACGTCACGAACTGATACTACTAGGAAAAACTATACAGGAAAACCTCCAGGACACTGGACATATTGGCTATTACTCTAAAAACACAGGCGACAGAAGCAAAATGGACAAATGGGATTTACATCAAACTAAAAACCTTTACACAGCAAAGGAAACAATCAACAGAGTACAGGAGTGGGAGAGAATAATTGCAACTGCATCTGACTAGGAGGGAACACCTAAACTCCTGCACAGTGACTTCATAAGGAATGCAGACAACTCAGTGACGAGGAAACTTCCTGATTAAGAAACAGGCAAGCCGGAAATAAGTATTTCCCCAAATGGAACACCAGTATGACCTATTAATAGTTATATGAAAAATTAGCATCAAAGTGAGAGTCATTAAAATGACAAAGAGAGGCTCCTCGTGCCCATTAAGAGTGTCAGTTACCAAAGGCCCAGAGACAGGGCAAAGAGGTTTAGAATACTTGTTGCTCTTGCAGAGGCCAGGGGTTCTGTTCCCAGCACCCACAACCAGTTCTAACTCCAATTTCAAGGGACACACTCTTCAGGCCACCTACGAGACCAGGCATGCAGAAGGAGCACATAGGTCATGTAAGCACACCCTCAGGAATAGAAAGGAAGGAAGAAAGGAAGGAAGGAAGGAAGGAAGGAAGGAAGGAAGGAAGGATCTTTTTAAAAACACTGACCAGGCGGTGGCGCACGCCTTTAATCCTGGCACTTGGGAGGCAGAGACAGGTGGATTTCCAAGTTTGAGGCCAGCCTGGTCTACAGAGTGAGTTCCAGGACAGCCAGGGCTACACAGAAAAACTCTGTCTCAAAAAAACAAAACAAAACAAAACAAAAAAACAAAAAACACTGACCATTATCAGAAACAAAATATAATGTGGAAAATATAGAACATTATAGAGAAAACATAAATTAATAGTCATTGCAGAAAACAATGTGGCAGATTCTCAATTACAAATAGAACTCACATCTGATCCATCAGTCCCACTACTGAGTGGATACACACAACAGAAATAAAATCAGCACCGGCAAGAGACATTTACACTCCCACCTTTCTTCCAGCATCACTTCCATAGCAGTGATATGGACCCCACCAACAGACGAATGGACAAGCACATGGAGGACGAGGTTCACACACAGTGAACCATTTACTACAATATGGATGCACACAGAGACTAACAAGTGCAATAAGCTAAAGACAGAAAGACAGATGCTGGGGCTGAGAGCTGCTATGGCTTTTCCAGAGGACAGAGTTCAGTCTCCTGACAGCTCACAGGGCCTGTAACTCCAGCTCCTGTGGATCCTGTATCTCTGGTTTCTGAGACCACCTGTGGTCATAGACACACAACCCAACATACATAATTTTGAAGACAAATACTTCATCTTTAAACAAAAAGACAGGTTCCCATGGTCTCAGTCATGTAGAATCTGAAGCTGTTTTCTCCTAGGAACAGTAAGATGCTGGTTACTGGGGTCTGAGTGGCGGAGGCTGGATGTGCAGCATCGGGGTAGAGAATGGGAGATGCAGATCCATAAGGGAGAGAGCTGGGATGATGATGTTCAGCCACACAACAGAAGTTCAGAGATGTGTCTGGCAATACGGTGACAGTGATGAACGGTTTTGAAAAGACTGAGAGGGTAGATATTAAGTGTACTGACTACAAAAGTATGAGTTAGATTAAGTCATCCCAAAGGACATGAACACTATACAGAGTTACACAATACAAAAATTCCATCGCAAAATTTACAAAAATACTCTTCTCTGCATTAGTATGGTCATTTTCCTTTTCCTGTTTTTGAAACAGGTTCTCACCGTGTAGCCCAGCTAGCCTGACGCTTGTTATGTGGCTCGAGCTGCTACAGAATTCACATTCCTCCTCCTGGGTCTGTCTCTCAAGTGCTGAGATTAAAATGTACAACACAAAGCCTAGCTTTTCTTTTCGAGTCATTTTCTTAAAGATCCAATCAGTAATGGCATTATTTCTCACACTCCCTTGTCCTGCAGAACACTGAGGAGAATGAACCCAAAAGGGCCTCAGAGAGCAACAACTGAAGCACACCAGGCCCTTAGTGTATGGCGGCTCTGCACTAACAGGCTTCACCACAGGCACTAGAGAGCCAGCAGGGACAAAACCCAGACTCCAACCAAGATGGAGGGGAGGGGAGAGGGAGAAAGAGGGAGAGGAGGGGAAGGGGAGGGAAAGAGAGAGAGAGAAAGAGCTACCACTTTCCCAATCTCAAAATCTTCAGGAGGGAACAGAAATCATCTACCACCTCCACTTTTCTGCTGCTTTGAAATGAAGGCTTGTACAAAGATCTAAGGCCATCTGACATGTGACACCATCCAAATAGGAATCGATTTAGCAAATCGTAATTTCAAAGCCCTTTTGTTAACCTCTGTAGGTTCCTATCTCTAACAAGAAGTGATTGTAGACAGAAGATGTCAAGGGTCGTTGAAACAATAACGAGAATACTAAGTGGAAAGGAAACGAACAATATAAGGGCCACAAAGTTGGAGCTATCAATTTGCCTGTTCCTCCTTTATTTACTGACAATTCTACATTCTAAAAATAAAAACCCCAGTTCTCAAACACAGAGAAAGAGCAAACCCGCCCTTGAGTCCTAGATGAGTAGCAACAATGATCTGATGCTCCTCCAACCCTCTATTGGAATAATGGCCGACTCAGGGAGCCTGAGGAAGAAGCATGAGATCCCAGACTATATCTGAGAGCATCCTCACTGAGCACTTTCCTTCACTTTCCTCAACACTCATATGGCTAGAGCTCTGAGAAAGTCAGGGGACTCACCTAGTAGCTGCCCTCCTAGGCCTCCCTCGGAGGCACTTTCGGCCTCAAATGCTCGTCTCAAAGCTCGTCTGAACCTCAAGGAAAGCGTCCTTTCAGACTCCGCACCCCACCTCTCCTTAGCGAAGCTTGGCCTTCTGCTTCAGCCCTGGTGGCCTCGAGGGAAACTAGAGCAGAAAGCGACAAGCACAATGATGCAGATAACGCAAATAGCTCAAGGTGCGCGGACGTGCGCACAGAGCACCGCCCCTAAACACTCACACTCGCATCAACATTCATCCACCCCACCGTCCACACCCAGCCGGCTGACTCACGGCCTTACTCTGCAGAGACCAAAGACACAAAGCGATCTCCTACTCCCACCAGAAAGACCAGACCCTCCGCAATAGCGCCGCTGGGGCACCGGAAGTTGGTTTACTTCCGCTGCGGTGGCACCTGGGAAATGTAGTGCCCGTGTGCACAACGCTATGAAGCCTAGCACTCAGCAGTTCAGGGAGATCCAACTTGGGCCAGCCCATCTGAGAGCTGCGCCAGTGGTTTGTGGGCGTCCCCCTCCCTCTCCCCCTTCCCCCCCCCCCCCCCCGAAAAGTAGAAGGTGGTGCGCGCTTAAAGGAGAGGATCCCTCCTGGGATCAAACGGTACTTCCGGTTCTGCGCTTAACAGATTTTTCTCTTCTGTGCAGGGTACAGACAAGCAGAATAGGAAGTATGATCAGATCCGGATATAACTGACTTGATTAACTGAGTGGGATTCCACCTCGCTGTGCTCTAGTAGGGACTATGGTAAATTTGAAAACACTGAACTAAAGAATTGGTTTTAAACGTGGTAGTTTACATCAACGATTTCAGACAGCCAGATGTTCAGAAAGTCAGTGCCCCTGTTATGTGAATAAGAAAATGCGAGTGAGGACCAGTCGATAAATATCAACAGAACTGCTCCCATTTTGAAAGGTAAATGACTAGCACGTGAAAGTATCTAAACGAAGACAAACTTAGACCTGGATCCTTTGGATGAGCAGCCAGCACTCAACTGCTAAGCTGCTACTACAGCCCTAATCCCAGGAGTGGGGAGGCAGAGCCAGGTGGATGTCTGTTACGTTGAAGCCGGCTAGGTAGGAGGACAGCCAGGACTACATAGTGAAATTGGAAACTCCGCGGAATCTATGACAGTAGCCCTAGCAAAGACTCCTAGTCACGGAGAACACAAGGCCTTAACCAGCCATTGTCTGTAACCAAGCAAGGCAAGAAGTGGAGGGGTTACAACCCCAACCCAGCCACAAACCCTTCGACCTGTAGAAAACTGACTTTTCCTTGCCTGCTCATATCAGTTACAGAGAGTTCACTTGTCAGGGGTCAGAGCCCAGGCTGCTTTCCCTGCTCACTGTTGAGACTTTGTCTGACTTGAACCTGTGCAGGCTCTGTGTGCTGTGTGGACTCTGAGAGTTCGTGGGCACCAGTCCTGTTGTGTCTGGAAGACATGGTTTCCTTGGAGACACCCATCCCCTCTGGCTCTTACACTCTGCCCCTTCTCCTCTGTAGACCCTTAGCCCTCAGGATTTCTTGGGGTTTTGTTTAGCTGTTGTTTCCCAGGCTAGCCTGGAACTCATTACCTGTAACCCAGGCTTGCCTTGACTATCTGACAACTCTCCTGCCTCAGCCTCTCATATTTTGGAATTACAGGCAAAAAGCCACCACACATAGCTTCAATCCTTAAAGGAAAGGACTCTTTGAATTGTAGGCATCCAAACTTTTCTCGTATGCATTAGAGCCTTCCGGGCTTTGTTGGGGGCTTTGTTGTTGCTGCGGCTGGAAGGAAGTCAGCGTAGGGTGCTTCACGGCTAGTCCCTCACAGTTTAACTGTCAGTGTTCTGTGCCCTAACCCTTGTTAGGGAGGACAGGACAACTTTTCTTCCAGTCACTTCTGGCAGCATCCTGAGACGGGCTCTGGAAACTCAGTCCATTTGGACAATTGGAATGCTGGGGGAAATTATCAGGAGGCTCTTCTCGCAGTCGTGCGTGAGTCTGGGAGACCCAAGGCCTGGCTTCCTGGTACAGGGATGAGTTCAGTGGTAGTCAGACTTGTGGTGAATCTCGTGTGCAATCCCAGTGCTTGAGAGGGAAAGGCAGGAGGATCAGAAACTCAGAGTCTTCCTCAGTTACTGTTTTCGTTATGGTTCCATTCCTGTGAAGAGACACCATGACCAAGGCATGGGGCTGGCTTACAGTTTCAGAGGTTTAGCCCATTATCCTAGCGGAAACAGGCAGTGTTCAGGCAGACATGGTGCTGGAGGAGAGTTCTAAATCCTGACCCACAGGTAGCAGGACACTGTTACCCTGGCCAGACCTCACAGCTTGCTCCCACATTGACACACCTCCTCCCACAAGGCCACACCTCCTCAGCAACACTTCTGTCATCTATAAATTAAATAATTCTAATAAATTTCTTTTTGCTATTTTTAGATATGAGATTTCTCTGAATAGCCCTGGCTGTCCTAGAACTTGTTCTCAATACCAGGCCGGCCTCAAACTCACAGATGTCTGTCTGTCTCTGCCTCCCAAGTGCTGGAATTAAAGGCATGCAAGACCACCACCCAGTCTAATAAATTTCTTATTAGGGGAGACACAAAAGTAAATGTTCTAAAATAAATAATAAAGGTTCTATAATATAATAAATATAAATGTAATAAATTTATGTAATATAAAATACAAATATTAAAATGTTTTAAATTTTTAAAGAAATATAATATGATAAAAAAATAAATGTTCTAAAAATGAAATTTCCTAAGAGCCTGGACTAGAAAATCTCCCGACTCCACCCTCTTGGAGACTGCTCATGACGGAGAAGAACCACCTACAAGGCTGACATGAGCTACACGATACACAATGGGCCCGGGTACTCTGTTCCCGTGTTACCCCTCTTTACCCAGGGAAGTTCTAGAAACTTAATATTGTATATTTAATGAAAGTGAAACACAGCACACCCAATGAGCACTTTTAAATTAAACATTTTACATTAAAAATAAATGAGTTGGCCGGGCGGTAGTGGCACAAGCCTTTAATCCCAGCACTTGGGAGACAGAGGCAGGCGAATTTCTGAGTTCTACAGAGTGAGTTCCAGGACAGCTAAGGCTACATACACAGAGAAACCCTGTCTTGAAAAACCAAAGAAAAATGAGAGGCAGAGGCAGGCAGATTTCTGAGTTCGAGGCCAGCCTGGTCTACAGAGTGAGTTCCAGGACAGCCAGGGCTACACAGAGAAACCCTGTCTCAAAAAAAAAAAAAAAGAAAGAAAGAAAGAAAGAAAGAAAAAAGAAAAGAAAAGAAAGGAAGGAAGGAAGGAAGGAAGGAAGAATAAAAAGAAAAAGAAAAACCAAAAAAAGAAGATGAACATCTTGTTATTTTTCATTTTCCCTAGAACTGAGGAACTCTTCTGTGACGTCTCTTTGTAAGTTCAATAGGGGAATCCAGGGGAAAAATGAAGACAAATGAAGAAGCGACGAACAAAGTGGCTCTGCCAGGTGTGAAAGCAACGAGATGGCTCATCAGATAAAGGTGCTAGCAGCCAAGCCTGAAGGTTTAAAATCTATCCCTGGCATCCCGCGGAGGAGGAGGAAGCACAATCCACATGTGGGATGAGGCTCACAGAAACACACATGCATGCACGCATGCACATAGATGCCTGCTTCCAAAAGGAGTGGAGTCAGATATAGTGGTGCACACCTGCCCATAGTCTCCAATCAGAGAAATGAGGCAAGAGAATCCAGGAGTTTGAGGCTAGCCTGGGCTGAGTCTGTCTCTAAAAGTTTCAAATAATAATAACATCAATAGTAGCAGTTCATAGGCTGGTGATATGGCTCAGCGGTTAAGAGCACTGACTGCTCTTCCAGAGATCCTGAGTTCAATTCCCAGCAGCACATGGTGGCTCACAGCCATCTGTAATGAGATCTGATGACCTCTTCTGGTGCATCAGTTACAGTGTATTCATATAAATAAAATAAATCTTTAAAAAAAATAGTATCAATTTAAAGCAAAACTAAAGCAAAGTGTGAAGAATCCTATTAAAAATTGGCAAGATAGTCAGGCAGTGGTGGTGCACGCCTTTAATCCCAGCACTTGGGAGGCAGAGGCAGGCGGATTTCTGAGTTCGAGGCCATCCTGGTCTACAGAGTGAGTTCCAGGTTAACCAAGGCTACACAGAGAAACCCTGTCTTGAACCTTCTTCCCAAAACAGTAAGCAAGATACATGAAAATTCAGACACAAAGACATACAAATACTCAAAGTACACACTTACGCATAATGGAAACGTTCCTATTTAGCTGGGCTTGGAAGTGCCTGCAAGTCTAGAGATAGGAAAACTGAGTCAGGAGAGCCAGGGATTGAGGGGAAGCCTGAGCTACAGAGACCTGTATCAGCCAGTGTTACAAAAAAAAAAAAAAAAGAAGGGGGGGGAGGAAGGGAAAAAGGAAAGAAAGGAAGAAAAGAAGAGAAAAGTGGGGCTGGAGAGTGGCTCAGTATTTAAGGGTGGGCACTGCACTTACAGAGGGCCCCAGGCTGGTTCCTAGCACTCATACTGAAGAGCTCACAACTTTCTGTCACTTCACCTCCCAGAGACTCTGTGCTATATTCTGGAATCTGTAAGTACCTACACTTATGTGGATAAACACACACAACAAATAAACACATATACACATTTTTTTTCAAGACAGGGTTTCTCTGTGTAGCCCTGGCTGTCCTGGAACTCACTCTGTAGACCAGGCTGGCCTCAAACTCAGGAATCTGCCTACCTCTGCCTCCCAAGTGCTGGGATTAAAGGTGTGCGCCACCACCGCCCGGTCACACACATAATTTTAAATAGCTGGGTGGTGGTGGCACATGCCTTTAATCACAGCACTTGGGAGGCAAAGGCAGGAAGATCTCTGAATTCAAAGCCAACCTGGTCTACAAAGTGAGTTCCAGGACAGCCATAGTTACGCAATGAGACTTTGTCTCAAAAAGAAATAAAGAGGGAGAAGGAAAGACAAACAGTAAAGATTGCCTAGAACCTCATTTGTCTTGTCACCTGAACCCAGCAAAAATCCTAATGCTAGGTGACACTGCTGGCAAATCCATGGGGAAGGGGCTCTTGATCCCATCCTCAGGGTTGAGGCTGGGTGAGCTAACAAAGAGGGATGTCGGGGTGACTGGTAAATTCTATTTATTTTGCATTTCTTTCTTTTTAAAGATTTTTATTTATTTATCATATGTAAGTACACTATAGCTGTCTTCAGACACACCAGAAGAGGGCGTCAGTCACCTTCTTGATTGGTTCTGATTCAGACTATCGATACCCAGCAAAATTTTGATGTCTTGCCAAAGCTTTGTTGGAAGAATATTCCCACCTGAAAGTCTTGCCCCCAATCAAAAGGTAGAGTTAGACTATCTTCAAGATGGAGAACAAAGATTGCTAGGGATGAGGGCAGAAACCAAACCACCAGGACTGGCCCAACACCAAGTTCAACTAACCATTCAGCTACCCCAGGCAGAATAAACAGTACTGAATGACCCTGGAAACAAAAAGGGAAATTGCAGTCCATATGTCCTGGCTGAGAGAGAGACAGGCTTCCCGGTGCCCTGCTAGTCGGCTTGGAATACACCTCTCCCGCTTGTGAAGAAACGTGGGGCCTGTGATTACAGACTCAGCCAAAGTCTGAGGAAAATCAATAAGAGAGTTGAGACTATCCACCCCAGGACCCCAAACACATACACCCTCACGAGTCTGATTGCTCCAGAGAAATGGGCGTACACTCATTTTTTCCAGCTCTCTAAGGGCTGACCTCTTGCCCTTCCATCAGATGATCTACCTTAGCCTCCAAAACTAAATAGATTATAAAGGACCACTGCGGGATGGCTGTACGAGTTATAGGACCTGGGCTTCACATGCTCAACTTTGTACTTCAGAGGTTACCTAATGAGGAAAGTCAAAAAGAGCCTGTCTTAGGAGAACTGCTGCCGCCCTTCAGATGGTTTGAGAGTTTCCAGGTGGAGCTAGGTACTTCTGACTCAGGATACCAGAGTCTGTGGAAATAAGAAGGCCTCTATTATTAGTGCCTAATCTGTACTGAGAGTAAACGAAAGCATTTGACTTCAGCTCCAGCAGTAGCACTTCCAGACATCTCAACACCTTTTCATCTGTCCATGGAACAACAGGCATTGCAAAAGAGGCTTTAACCCAAACATTGAGGTCACAAAAATGTCCTGTGACATAATTGTCCTAATGATTGGACCCTGTAGCCAGCCACAGGATGACCTGCCTGTCTAAGAGCTGTAGCAGCTTTTGCTAGTCACTAAGAAATGACAGTGACTTACCCATTACCTGGACAATCACCCCAGGTTCCTCTGTAGTTGTGGGGGTCAGTGGTTTCAGGGTGGTGTCAGTATCCAGCTGCCAGGCCCAGGTGATCAAAGAGATTTTTCTGTGGTGTATGAACTTGGGGGACTGGCCTACCTTGTTACTCAAAGGTGGGCAACCACATCCTGAATGTCTTGCTTGTCCACAGTTTAGACGTGGTCTTGGCAAAGGTGAATTACCAATGATAGCTATTCATCCAGCAGCTGGCTTTACCAGATTTAAAGCAAGCTCCAAGTGGAGATCTTTTGTGCCCATAATCAAGGCTTAACCTTGAAAATACATGCAGGAGACTAAATAAAACTTGTCACAAAATGAACAGTTTACAAGTTAATAGCTTAACAAAGCAAGCAAAGACAAAGATCCCAGATATTACTGTGAACCTGAGTGACCTTAGAAATTTATAAAATTTCTAAGACAAATATGTATTATTCATCAAGCATACACTTTTACTTTTCTAAATTTTCTAGCATCTTGGTGTTGAATAGTTAGCAAAGACCTAAGTAGTTAGATGTACATCTTTTTTTTTTTTTTTTTTGGTTTTCCGAGACAAGGTTTCTCTGTATAACCCTAGCTGTCCTGGAACTCACTCTTTAGCCCAGGTTGGCCTCAAATCTGCCTGCCTGCCTGCCTCTGCCTCGCAAGTGCTGGGATTAAAGGCATGTGCCACCACTGCCCGGCTAGATGTACATCTTAAATGAGTTTTTTTGTATATATATGACTAGACTTTTATAACCTTAAAACTTTATCATTATATACAGTATATTCTAAACCAGAGTTAATCACATATATAGTATGGTGTAGCAAATATAACCTTTAATTTTTATCATCTTACAAAATCCACACTAATCCAAAATACTTTAGAGACGTGTTTCCTTGGTCTACAAGGGGATACAACAATAGCTAGGAGCTCCGCAGGAAGGAGAGCTTTTTTAAAGATTAATTTATTTCATATATATCATTATCTTTATACACACCAGAAGAGGGCATCTGATTTCATTACAGATGGCTGTGAGCCACCATGTGGTTGCTGAGAATTGAACTCAGGACCTCTGGGAGAGCCGTCAGTGCTCTTAACCGCTGAGCCATCTCTCCAGCCCCCAAGAACTTTTATAAGAGTTGCTCTATAGTAGGTGGCAATATTAAGATGGCGAAGACACATGGCATGTTACTCTTTAACCTTAGTAAAGATGGTTGTCAGCCATGTGGTTGCTTACATCTTGATGAAGTCCTTAGCCAGATGGGGGATGGCCACATAGTTGCTATTTCAGAACATCAATTTTCTTAAACAAGAGTTGAATCTAAGTTACATATACAGTATAATTTAGACAGGAGTTAGATCACGTGTATAAGATGCTATAGCCGATTGAAATTCCTGGGTATAGGGCCCCTGCCAGCCTGAGGCAGCTGGAAGAAAGACAGCCAAGTGCCTGCCCCATGACAGACATTACTTTAATGAGTAAATATGTGATGGAGAGATGGGAGGGAAAGTGAAGCACAGTGATTCATGCACTATGGAGAGAACTGGAGATGGGAGTGAGGAACAGGAAGATATGAGGAGCCTGGAGAATGACCTGAGGCTATGGTGATGTCCCAGCCAGGCTGCCACCAAGGGTTATGTCTGGGTTTATGGCCCTGTCACAGCTGGCGTCCATGGTCCTATCACATCTGGGGTCTATGCAGGTGGCTGCCAAAGGCCATTTGGATGTCAGTGGCCGGTGCTACTACCTGAGACCATGTCAATATCTGGGGGCTGTGCTGATGCCAGGGTCAAATTGAGCTGAATGCCCTGTGTGACTACCTGGGGCCATGCCAATGTCCTGGCCCAGACTGAGGGCCATGTCTGACTCCGTGGTCCTGCTGCAGTTGGGGGTCTATGGCTCAAGAAGGCTATGTGGATGTCCATGGTCTAGGCTGCCATCTGAGATCATGTGGATGTCTGAGGGTCCTGATGCCACCAGAATCATGCTGATCTGAGTGGCCTGTACTAACACCAGAGGCCATGGTGACATCTGGGGCCATACTGCCGCCTGGGGCCATGTCTGGCTCTGGCAGCCTTGCTCCTGTATTGATGTATGAGACTCATGTAACAACAAAGGCCATGTGAAGATCTCTGGCCTGGGCCACTACCTGGGGCAATGTCTGAACACTTTGTTGAGCTGGCCTTGCCTGGACGACACGGTGTTGTGGGATCTGCTTAGGTCCAACACAACTCAAACACTTGGTCAGAATGTTATTGTAATCAAGCTGCTACTGGTTGATCGGGGCCTCAGAACAGACTCGGGGGGCCTCAGAACAGACTCGGGAGTTGAGCTGTGGCTTGCATCCCACTCTGGCCCCTCCCCTCAGCCAGAAGGTTACGGGGCTTTTAAGTTTGAAATCAGCAAACATCAGTGCCAGTTTACATTTCCACACCGTTCAAGATGTAGGATAGGAACATGTCCTTGTGGTATACTTATTCTATTCCCATTGGTTGGGTAATTCAACTCTGGTGGGGTAACTTGCCTAGCATTCATGTCTCAACTTGCCAACCAGGATGTCCATACTGACGTACATGTCTTTTTATGCCAAGCAAATGTTAGTTATTCAGGGAAGTCTTGGGAACTTAAACTTTATTTGACCCTTATTCAAAATGGAAGTTTTATTTTTATTTTCCTTTTTTTAAGATTTATTTATTTAATGTATATGAGCATCCTATCACTGATACACCAGAAGAAGGCATCGGATCCAATTACAGATGGTTGTGAGTTACCATATTGCTGCTGGGAATTGAACTCATGACTGTGCTCTTAACCACTGAGCCATCTCTCCAGCTCCGGGAGTTTTATTCAAAATGGCTTCAGTTTGATTTCTTATTACAATGGGAGAGAGCTGGCTTTGGTGGCCTGGGTGCAGGTGAGCTAGCCCCAAGGGTGTGTGAGTACAAGGGAGCTGGCCCCCACCCCCACCCCCATCTATTTCTTGATGGCATGGGCATAGCAACAATAGCCTCCACCCCAGCCCAACTTCTTGCTGCCTGCAGCAGCTGGGAGAGCCAGGCCTGAGGTTGTGAGAGTGGGAGGGCTGGCCCCGCCCCTCACTGGATGCAATACTCAGGAAAGCGAGCCCTGCAACAAGGCATAGCAGGGATACGACCACTGGTGGGCAGTCGAGCAGGGAGAGAGGCCACTTACTGAGTCGCTTAGAAGAGATGGTTAGTTAAGGTGGAGGGAAGAAGTGGCTGAAGAGGTAGGCTCTAGAATCAAATTTGGTAGGTGGCAAAGCCTAACAGAAGCAGATGGTGGTTTATACACATCTTAGGAGAGCCAGGGCAGCAGCTTTGGTTTGGGAAACGAGCTCCTTGTGGAGGGAACTCATTTACGTCACTTCTGTGCTTTCAGCACCAGGGGAATGAAAAAGAGAAATAACAAGGACGGGGAAGGACATGGTGGTAGATAAAGCTTATAATACATTCGTGGGAGCGCATAGCCAGAGGCACACATCTGGATGAATCCAGCGTGGTCGTGATCCTGAGCTATGTGGGCAGAGGCGGAGGGGAAGGGCGAGGGAGAGAGAGGAACCAGATGCAGCAGCCAGAAGGCGAAAGGTACAAAAAGGGGTAGGCAATCAAAATGTCTGGATTCTAGAAGGAAGACCCTCTGAGGGAAGGGCTGGAGAGTTCAGGGTAGAGGGTGGAGTAGGAGAGCTGGACCTTGTAACGGGCAGGGACTGAGGGATGCAGGGAGACCTAGGATACAGTAAATAGGCACCTAAACCATTTGTCCGGGGTTTGACACTTATTCAGGCCCGCTCCTTCAAACATAACTGTAGCCATTTTGTGTTCAGTCTCCATTTTGCTCATAAGGTGAAATTAAGTTCAGATTCTCAGATCTTACTTCCCAGAAGTAATTATACATACCCGAGTCTAAAGAATGTTACTAATAAGCCAAAAAGTTAGGGTTGAACCACTTGTGTCCTGTTATCTCAATGTTCTAAAAGCCCCCCGTCGACCACCTGTCCACCATCCTCCCTACCTCACTCAGGACCAATCAGTTTAAAGGTTAGCTGATAATATTTTGTCTAGTTAGCCAAAAACTGCTGTATCACTTCACTGCTTGCCTTCGAACTTTCGAGCCTGGTTTTTCCTTTATATGCCCTGGGGACAGACTGGTACCACAATTAGTTTTTCCTTCTTGTGGTCTTGGATGTCCAGTATTATGGTGTGCTTTCAATAAACTATTCTTGCCTGAGAAGGGTGTACCTATGTTCT
>JADRCD010205424.1:9762-22681 GCA_019843815.1 Montemys delectorum | reverse complement strand
TGTGTGTGTGTGTGTGTGTGTGTGTGTGTGTGTGTGTGTCCATCCTTCTCAACTGAACCTCCTGGAGTTTCAATACTTTCCTAGCTTAGTTTCTGCTGCTGTGATTAAATACTGACGAAAGGCAAGTTGGAGGAGAAAGGATTTCTTTCATCTTGCAGCTTACAGTCTTCCATAATGGGACATCATGGCAAGAATTCCAGGCAGGAACCTAGAGGCAGGAACTGAAGCAGAGGCGGCAGAGGAATGCTGCTCACTAGCTTGCTTCCCCTTGCTTGTTCAGCTTTGTTATACAATCCAGGACCCTGGGGGTGAACACTGCCCATATTAGGCTGGGCCCTCCAACATCAATCATTAATCAATGCAATGCCCCCCATAGACTCACTTACAGGCTAATATGACAGAGGCAATTCATCAGTTGAGGTCATCAGCTGAAGTTCTCTAGGTGACTCCCCGGTGTATATCAAAGTGACACACACTGACCCATACTGCATCCCCGTAGTCCATCCTCACAATTTAAAGTGGTGGTTGTCATGAAACCTACTCCCAGCAGAGTCCATGTACATAGATGCTAAATCTCAACATTATCAATAACAACTTGCCTCTGGGAATTCTATGTTGTTATATGCAAGACTAAGTACTCATAGCAAACACTATACACATCTAATAACTTGGAGATTTGTTTTGATTCTTGAAACGAGGACTTAACAGATCACAGTCTTAGAGGAAGGCAGAAGTAGAATTGAAGAGCTGCCTGAGTGTACTGTTGCCCCAAGAATGACTGGTAACTAGTTAATTTAAAATAAAAGAAAAAGCCCTTATTTATTGGTTGTATATGTGTGGGAACACTTGAGTATCAGAGTGCTGATGTGGAAATCAAAAGACAACTTTCAGGAGTCCGCTCTCTCCTTCCACAACCTTGGTCCCATCAGGCTTGGTAGCATCACCTTTACCTACCAGCCCAAGCTGCCATTTCCATGGTCATAGCCACAGATGACTAGTAGATTCAATGGCAGCCTGTCTGCTACCTTTATCTCCAAGCTCCATCCAGTACTCATCACTTGCCGTGGACCAGGGAGCCTTGGTGATCCCTCAACCCATGGGAGAAATCGGGGTCCCCGGTAATCAGGCGGGCAAGGAGTCGGCGACTGAAAACATGGCAGACACAACACAAGGAAGTGCATGATCTGAATGTATATGTATTTTCAAAATTAAGCATATTCTCAAAATTAGGCATCAGACCTTTATGGTCATTACAAAAGAAAAAGAAAAGCCAGGCAGTGATGGATCTAAAGCTGCAGCTGCCTCCTCTGGACGAGCACTGCATCCCCAGGCTCAGAGCACTGGGGCAGCACAGGGCCCAGCTAAGCCCAGGGGGCTACAGATAGCAGGAGGGTAGAGGCTCAAATGCCTTTCAGTACACCAACTCACACATTCACCAGGCTCAAGGTCCAGCCCATACTTAGTAAATGCCCACTATGCTAATCTTCTGGACTAGTAGAGATATGCCCCAGGGGTCCCATTCTTCTAATCCCTGGGAGTGGTTTAGCTGAAATTCTCCCGTAGTCTGTCTTACTAGACAGAAAAGAGGATTCTAGCTGACCTTGCCCTGGGATAAACAACTCCCATTCTTTAAGGCCCAACCAACCTTCGCTATCTCCCTAACAATGCCGGAGGCAATTAGTCTGAATGTGTAATATTCCCTACAAAATTCCAAGCCAGGGTTCAGCTAAGATGTTGGAACATTGATGAAGGTCAGAGAGTACCATCTAATTTTGTTTAGCTATTAGTAAATCATATCTTGGTGGGCACCTAGCATACGAGACCTTCCATCGACTAATACAAGGACAAATCTGGGCCACCTCTAAGTTAAGGAATGCCAAAAGGTCGCAGGAGACTAGCTTCTTTTGAAGCTGTATGCCTCAGATCCAAGGTCAAGCCTTCAAGCCTGACATGCAGATTTCACTGGAGTGGGCGTGGCAATCACTCCCTCCTCCATAACTGATTCAAGATCCCTCTCCATGGACTGGGAAGATGGCTCAGTTGATGAAGCACTTGCTACATAAACAGGTAGATCTGAGCCCACATGAGAAGACAGGGCATTGTGGCAAGTGTTTACAATCCCAGTGCCAGGTGAGACATGGGCAAAGCCCTGAGACTGGGTGGCCAGTCAAATTGGCATGCTATCAAGTTTGGCAATTTTGGAATTCTTGTATCTTTAAAAATCACAAACAGGAGAGAGAACCTGTAGAGATTGTATCCAGAGGTCAGGCACAGCCCCTGGTTGAGGGATCAGGCCACCCACCCATTTCAAAAATTTTAACCCAGAATTGCTCCTGTCTAAAGGAAATACAGTGATGATGAGTAGGGAAGAGACTGAAGGAAAGGCCATCCAGAAACTGCCCCACCTGGGGATCCATCCCATATGCAGCCACCAAACCCAGACACTATTGCTGATGTCAAGAAGTACTTGCTGACAGGAACTTGATATAGCTCTCTCCTGAGAGGCTCTGCCAGAACCTGACCAATACAGATGTGGATGCTTGCAGCCAACCATCAGACTTAGCATGGGAATCCCAATGCAGGAGTTAGAGAAGGAACTGAAGGAACTGAAGGGTTTGAAACCCCATAGGAAGAACAACAACATCAACCAAGCAGACCCCCCAGAGCTCCCAAGGACTAAACTACCAACCAAAGAATAGACATGGAGGGACACATGGCTCTAGCTGTATATGTAGCAGAGGATGCCTTATCTGGCATCAAATGGAGGGGAGGCCCTTGGACCTTGGAAGGTTCAATACCCAAGCATAAGGAAATGCTAGGGCAATGAGGTGGGAGTGGGTGGGTAGGTGGGGGAGCATCCTCATAGAAGTAAGGGGAGGAGGAGGGGACAGGGTATACAGAGGGGAAATGAGGAAGGGGGAATAACATTTGAAATGTAAATAAATAAAATAACCAATAAAAAACATACGCCTCTTTACCTCTGTTTTTTTCTCTCCTATCTAGTGTTATGGGGTTGAAAGAGTGGGAAAAGGGTGGAGAAGGATAGAAGAAAGAACCCACAAAGTAGCAAAAGCCAGCTACAGGCCAATGAGAAATTCTGTCTCAAAATATAAGATGGATAATGCCAGTGAGGAATGACACCTAGGGTTATCTTCTGTTCTCCACACACATTGTAGACACTTGGATATATATATATCCATATATAAGACTTATATATAAGACATATATATATATGTCTTAGTCAGGGCTTCTATTCCTGCACAAACATCATGACCAAGAAGCAAGATGGGGAGGAAAGGGTTTATTCAGCTTAATTCCATGTTGCTATTTATCACCAGAGGAAGTCAGGACTGGAACTCAAGCAGGTCAGGAAGCAGGAGCTGACACAGAGGCCATGGAGAGATATTCCTTACTGGCTTGCTTTCCCTGGCTTGCTCAGCCTGCTCTCTTATAGAATCCAAGATTTCCAGCCCAGGGATGGCACCACCCACAAGGGGCTCTACCCCCTTGATCACTAATTGAGAAAATGCCCCACAGCTGGGTCTCATGGAGGCACTTCCCCAACTGAAGCTCCCTTCTCTGTGATAACTCCAGCCTGTGTCAAGTTGACACACAAAACCAACCAGTACAATATATATGTGTGTGTATGTATATATGTACGTATGTGTGTATATATTTACACATATATGTGTGTGTATATATATACACACACATAATCACACACACAAAGATTCCCCCTCTTTCAGCTTGTACTACCTACCACTGGTCTAGAACATTTACCTGGTGGTCTACACCACTGTCTGACTCTTGGTTAACATTCTTATGTTACTTTCCTTCTGCTGTGACCAAAAAAAAAAAAAAAAAAAACCTGGAAAAAAAAAAAAGGAAGAATGATATATGTTTGTTGATGGTATAAGACAGGAAGGGCAGATCCTTTATTGTCATGGTGGGATAATGGTGGGAGAGGCCCTAGGCTATGCTTCTAGAGTGTCAGGGTGCTTGTTAATATCTTAGTGAACCAAGAAGCAAACAGTGAGCAGGAAGTATGGCAGAGATGTTAACCTCCAGGCCCACCCCAGTGACCCACTTTATCCAAAACATGCCACTAGCTGGGGACTAAGGGCTTAAACACATGAGTCTGTGGTGTCATTTTCATGTTCAAAACTCAACAGTTTCCTTCGGATCTCTGACTCCTGTCGTTGGCCATCTGCAGGGACAACTAAGCCCACAATCACAGGAGAAACACCCTGATATACCAGCTGAGCACAAAATGCATCCATCCCTGGACTATGGTCCATCCGAAGCCTGACTTATATCTAGCACTTAGAGCCAACTGTGTCTTTCAGGTGACATTGAAAAGTATGAAAGATATTAAAAAAAAAAAAGTTTTTATGACCCCTAGCAGACTGAAGAGAACTAAGAATGCAGGTCAGCAGGTTCAGAGCTCTGGGTTCCAGGAACTTGGCTAACTCAGAGCCTCAGGGCTCTGGTTCCTGAGACCTACCCCTCCAGGCCGAACCACAATGAGGGCAGAATTAGGAATGAAGGTCAACTGGTTCACAAGGCTCTCCACCCTGCTGACGGGTAGAAGATCACATTCCTAAAATGTATATGTTCCCCTCCCTAACTGACTGAATACCTTGGGTTGGAATCCCCCTCACTTCCCCTGGTTTTCTCCTTTAAATACCCCTCACTTCTTGTGCTCAGGGTCGAGTTTCTCTGCCCCTTCGAGGGTTACGAGCCCGTCCTCAGTATACCGGCTTCCCCTCCTCCCCCTAAATAAACCTCATGCTGTTGCATCAAGATCAGTCTCTCATGAGTTATTGGATGGTTGTGTTATCCCGAGACTTGAGTGAGGGTCTCCCCAGCTCTGGGAGGTCTTACAATATCTTCTTTTCTTACCCTCTGGTCATCATTGTTAGAAACTCCAAGTGGCCAGGTGGCTGGCGTGAATGAAATTCCAATAGGATTCGGGCTGTATCTTCCTCTGGAGGCCTTCTCCTTGTGGAGAACTGAACCTCCACAGAGTCTCTCCTGGTAGAAAGTAGAAAGGCAGATCCCCATGCAGGCCACTGGTGGGGGCAGGGCGGGGGTGGGGGGGAGGGCGGGGCGGGGGCAGAGGAGGGTGGGGATAGCTGGGTGGGCGGGTATGGTGATCATGATTGGTCCACTAGTCTCTCTTGGTTCCGTGGCCCATATATTCTCCCTCCCAGCCATCACTGGCATCACTGTGTCCTGCAGGATAAATGCTCATCCTTACATGTAACATTCCTGTCTCACTTTCTCTTCCATTGCTGTGATAAAACACTCTGATCAAAGCAATTTTAGGAAGAAAATGGTCAGTGTGGACTCACAGTTCCCTACTATAGTATACCATTGCAGGGAAGTCAAGATGGCAGAACTGGAAGCAACTGGTCACATTCTACTCACAGCCAAGAGCAATGAATTAATGCATATAAGCTGCTACTCAATGCCCCAACTTCCGATACAGTCTATAAATGTGTCATCCCCAGCTATGGGGTACTCTCTTATCAACTAACATAAGACAATTCCTCACAGACGTTCTTAGAGACTCTTCTCCAGACTGTGTCAAGTTGATGATTAAAGGCAACCATCATAATTCCTAACCTGTAACCTCGGCCACATTTATAGGAAGCTCCCCCTCCACCTCCCCTTCTCCTCCAAGCTCTACCCTACCAGCCACCTCCACCACCTCTCAATCAGGCTAGCAGCTTCTGCTTCCAAGTGATGTCATGTTGAAAGTGTGGATCCTGTGGTCCTGTGTCTCTTGCTGCACTTCCTTTGTGATAAAGTGAGTTGTGTGGGCCTTTAGAGATGCTGAGTGGAAGCTAAAGTGGGTAGATAGTGGTGTTAGGGATGTAGTCCCTGGAGGCAGGAGAGAACCTACACCAAGACAAGCCGATAACCCCAGTCAAGATGAGTCTCTATTCCTTCTATGGCACAAAGGCCTATGTATTCAACTTCCTCCTTTAAAACTGATGTAGAAACTAAGTTTTGTTAGTCTCTGTGGCTAGCAGGTTAAACATTCAGTATGTAGATAAAGCCTACCTAATTGAAGCCCCTACCAATTACCAATGAGCTCATTTTTAGCTTTCCTCTCTGCCACTGTGACACCCAGACCTGTGCAAGGGTGGCTGATGACAGATAAAATGGTGTCAATACCAAAGTCATCCTGTTTTCTTAATGGCTTACTGGCACTTCTACACAAGTGGCACTGTGTGGTACATGGGCCTTCACACTCTCTGCTCAGTTCCAGGAATCTTTCCCAAGGTAGCTTTGCCTTCTGTATTCTATAATGTTTTCTCTTCAGAAGATTACACTGACAATAAGTTTTGCTACAAACACCACATACACATAACCTGAGTATAAGGCACTTTGTTTCTCAAATGTCCCAGGAGGATTTCTCCTAGTTGCTGTCCTTCAAGGCAGCCCCTGGGAGAAACTGCCTTCAGTCAATTTCTTCATGTACAAATGAATCAATCCATCATCCCCATAGAAGATCATAGGGAAGAGCTGGTGGGGAAATACCAGAGCACGAGGGGTGACATGAGGGACAGGCCTAGTCTCTGTGCAACTTCCTTGTTCTCTCTGGCTTTGCTTGGGTCCAGTCTTAGAGAACCTACTTCTCTTTTTGATGGACTTACCCAATCTTTCAAGTTAGTGATTCTGACAGAACCCAGCCTACCCAAAGTGACATGATACATCACTGACATGGCCAAAAAGCATGGAAGGGGCCACTCTTCTCATCAGTGCTGGCACTGATGACTTGGCCTTTCTCAGGAAAGCAAGTGATTAGCTGAAGGTTCTTTAGGCCTGGCCACAGCTCCATTTGGTGCCTGTCCTGGTTAATATTGATTGACAGATTGACAGAAGCTAGAATCATCGGGAAGACAAACCTCTGGGATTGTCTATAAAAGAGTTTCTAAGTTAATTGAAGTGGGGTGAGCCACCCTAGAAGTGTCTAGCTATTCCACAGAATGATGTCTCTGACTTACCAGAAAGGAGAAAGCAAGCTGAGCACCCGCATTCATCTCAGTTTGCTCCCTAACGGCAGATCCAATGTGACCAAATGCTTCCTGTTCCAACTGTAGTGACTGCCCTGCCATGGCAGACTGTAAGTTAAAACTGTGAAAAACAAAAACAAAAACCTCCATTTTCTAAGTAATTTTTCAGTGTGTTGTCACAACGATGAAAAAAGTAACTAATACACTGTCCTTCCCTAGTTTACATACCTTGAGTGCCATTGGGATCTGCTATATCACAGCATAGAATCCAAACAGAACTATATGGCATCCAAGTGATGTCACTGCTTGATTGACACAAATAGCAAGCTCCCTGTGCTAGTGGTGGGAAGTGATGCTTTACCCTGGTCAGCCTCAGGTTTCCTGGTGACTGAGGTTGTCACAAATGTAGAAGACCTTGGATTTTTCTCAGGCATTAACACACACATGCACACACACACACACACACACACACACACACACACACACACACACAGAAACATACATATACAGAGTATATGTGATGAGGCTTCTCACAACTGCTTGCTTATCTGTCCCAAACGCATAGTACACTCATGTTCTAGTCAACTATGATATACAATATAATATCCAGACAGTCCCTGTGACTACAGATAGAAAGATACCAGAATCTATGAGAGTAAAAAAGCTATTGGTTATCCCTATGCCTCAGAGACAATGAAATTTGTCTCTTTTAAAAACCAAAGGCACATCACTTAGAAATGTGATCTCTCCCAATTGACAGCAAGTTGTTAGGGTTTTATTTGTTGCATAGATTCTATAAAAGAACAAACAATAGATGAGGTTTTTAAAATTAATTTATTTACACCCTGAACACTGAGCCTCTCCCAGTATCCCCAAGAGAGTCTCTCCCCCTCCTATACCCCTTCCCCTTCTCCTTGAGAGAGTGGGGCCCCCTGAGTACCCCTCCACCCTGATGCATCAAGTCTTTGCAGGGTTCGGTGCATCTTCTCCTACTGTGGCCAAACAAGGTAGCTCTATGTGCCAGGGGCCTTAGGCCAACTGGGTATGCTCTTTGGTTGGTGGTTCAGTCTCTGAGAGCTACCAAGGGACAAGGTTAGTTAATTCTGTTGATCTTCCTGTGGCAATCCTATCCCCCTACAGGGCCTTCGATCCTTCCCCCAACTCTTCCGTAAGAATCCTCTAACTCTGTTCAGTATTTGGCTGTGGGTATCTGCATCTGTTTCGGTCAGCTGCTGGGTAGAGCCTCTCAGAGGACAGTTATATTATAGGCTCCCGTCTGCAAGCACAACAAGGTATCATTAATATTGTCAGACATTGGTGCTTGCCATGGGCTGAGTCTCAAGTTGAGCCGGTTATTGGCCATTCCTTCAGTCTCTGTTCCATCTTCGTGCCCACATTGCTTTTAGACAGGACAAATTCGGAGTCAAAAGTTTTATGACTGGGCTGGTGTCCTTATTCCTCCACTTGGGGTCCTGCCTGGCTATAGGAGGTGGCCTCTTCTAGTTTTACGTCCCCACTGTTTGACATCTTGGCTAAGATCGTCTGCATTGACTCCTGGGAGCCTCCCCCATCCCGGGTCTCTGGGGCTTCCTATGGATTCCTCCCCCCCCCCCCCCCCAGTCCCCAGCAGCTACAGATTCCCATTCATCATTCTCCTGGACATCTCTTCTGTCTCTCCCCACACCTGATCCTCACCCATCATTCCTCTCCCTCTCCCCTCTCCCACATAGTTCCCTTCCCCCCTCTTCCATTATTCCATTATGTAAATGAACCACATTTTTTTTTTATCTATTCTTTGGTTAGGGGACATCTGGGTTGTTCAGTTTCTGCCTGTGATGAATAACACTACTATGAACATAGTGGAGCATGTGTCCTTGTGGTATGGTGGAGTGTCTTTTGGGTCTGTACCCAGAAGCCATATAGCTGGGTCTTCAGGTAGAACTATTTCCAATTTTCAGAGAAACTGACAGATTGATTTCCAGAGTGGTTGTATGTCCCACCAGCAATGGAGAAATGTTCCCCTTTCTCCACATCCTCGCCAGCATCTGCTGTGGCTTGAGTTACTGATCTTAGCTATTCTGATTGGTGTAAGGTGGAATCTCAGAATCATTTTTAATTTGCATTTCTATGATGACTAAGGATGTTGAACATTAAGTGTTTCTCAGCCATTCAAGATTCTTCTGTTGAGAATTCTGTTTAGCTCTGTATCCCATTTTTTACTGGGTTACTTGGTTTGTTGGAGTCTGACTTCTTGCATTCTTTATATAATGAAGAAAGTAAGAGAATTTATATGAACCTGAAACAAGGCCAGAGAATTACTGTTTGGTCCAGGTCAATTCAAAAGACTCTAACCTCATTTTTTTTTTTTTTCAGAGACCTTCAATAGCATTGTCTTAGTTACTTTCATTGGGGCAAAATCCCCCGCAAGAAGTGGCTTTGAGGAAGAAGGGTTTATTTAGGCTTCTAATCCATGATGGTGGGTGAAGCATGACATCAGGAGTGACAGGCATCAGTGACATGACATGAGAATGCAACAGTCATGTTGCACTCACAACCGGGAAGCAGAAAGAGACCAGGATGTTGAGTGGGGCAATAAAAGTTCAAGGCCCACCCCACAGGAACCCTTCCTCCAGGAAGTCTCCACCTCCTTACCTAAACGTTCCATAATCTCTCTGCATGGCGCCACCAGGTGGACATGAAGGGTTAAAACTCAGGAGTCTGTGGGGGAACATTTCACATTCAGATCACCACAACCACAGACCCGCCAGCTACCATTTACCCTCCTGCTAGCCATGTAGTGAGCTTACATCCTGTCCCATCATGCTCATCCCTCCACTTTCCCATTTTCAGTGGCTTATCAAAACCACTTTCGTAGTCTCTTCTCCAGATACAGATTCTGTACAGAAAGTGACAATGTGCATGTGGTTCCTCAGGACGTTAGACTTATCTCTAAGGAAATAAAAAAAAGCAGGATGTGATAGAAGTTGAATGACACCTATTGAAGAAATCTATCAATCTTCAAGTATTCTCTAGAGTGAATGCTCTCAAAGCATTGCCTCAAGCCAGGTGAAGGGCTAAGCTTTCTACAGCTGCTTCAGCCAGACCCTAAGCTAGGAGGCCCAAGGCCCTGCAGGAGCTTCTGCAAAAGGTGACAGACAAAATGCACTAGGAGCTGTCCCTCCCAGCAAGTAGGAGCCAAGGATTTGAACTCTGAAAAGAGAGCTGGGGAAACTACCATAGTACTCACTACAGCCAAAAGAGGGCTTTTTCTTCCCATCATCTCTACAGAGACTGCACAGTTCAACGGCTTGGAATGGGAAGAACAGCAAGGGTTTCAGGGTAGCCAAGTGAGATGGAAAATCTCCTAGCCTCAGTTTCCACAGAAAGCCATACCCTCTCTGCTTTCCTGAGAGCTGTGTTTTGTTCCATACCCTCTGCCCATGTCTCAAGGGTTGTGCTGGAGTCTCACACATCCTTACACGGAGTGCCTAGCCCAGGAGCATCCAACGAGTACTGAACAACTAAATAAAATCATTGGATATGTCATCCATTATGGTCATTTACATGGTCAGCTTGACCTCTGAGGCCAACTCTCAACACCAAACAGAAGCAAAATCCTCAAGGAAAACCTGACTTTGTTAAGTAGGGAACCCTCTTGTGCTTGAACCACGACAAGCGGCTCAGCACAGTCCCAGTGAGCCAGCACCCAAGGGACCCACCCAAAGGTTGCTACATCTGACCTATCCAGAAACCAACTGGAACCCTGCTTCTGTGGCAAGAGACAGGAAACTAAGAAGACACACAGGCTTTGTCGAGGCTGGCAGGGAGGGTCCTGTTGAATCCAGACCTCAGGTTTCTGTTCCTCCCTGCCCAAAGCCTCCCCTGTGAGTTAAGACTCACAGCAAATGCAAGAGGCAGATTATACACAGGGGCTGCTCTTCAAAGAAGCCAGGATCACATCTGTTCCACTTTCTCCCCTGGCCCACAATAAGGAAAGTCCTCTCAAGCCATTGGATCTTCCAGTGTGGAGCCAGGCCTGGCAAGGCAGGGTGAGCCAGGGGGTAAGCTACCTGATTGGGTCACTGTAGGGGAAGCAATATATGAATTATAACCTCGTGTTGTCACATCCAAAAGGAAGCTGGCCTCTTCAGGAGCCTTGCCAGGAGTTCCTGGCCATGCCCAGGCTGTTTGTGTCCCCATGTCTACCTGAGCATGTCTGCCTCACTGTGCCTCCCCAAGACTGTGACTCAAAAGGATGGTGAAAGGACATGAGGGCTCAGAACTCTACACCACAAAGCTCAAACCAATGAACGATGCACCAGAAAGTCAGGAAGAGGAAAAGGAAGACTAGTATTTTAATTAGAAATTAAATGCAAATTGTTATAAAGAATAATCATCAGGTTATTTAAAAAGCAATTTATAGGTTGCTATCAAAAGCCTCTAGCCCAAGGGACTCCATGCCCTACTAACAGGCTAGAAGAGACCAGATGAAAAGAAATATTGATCTAGGAATGAACATGTCAGGCAGAGACCTGCCCTAGAAGATATGCACATATACACACACACAAACACACATATACTAAATACCACACATACAACCACACACATACACACCTCATACAAAAGCATACAGACACACATACACACAAAGATACATATCATACACATACAGATATACACACCCATACGGACATACATACACACGCACATGCACAAGGCTCCAGAGCCCAGGAACACAGATCCACTGTGGCAAGACTGAGCATTACTGAAGGGCAAAGCTCTTGGTTCATGTTCCACGAGACAAGCAAACTCAGATAGGTTAGAATATGCATTTGGGAAAAGCAAAGACAGACTGACAGACACAAGGACAATTGGTTTTGTAGGTCAAAATCTTTACAAACCCTCACTTTGGAGCCCTGACTTGTTTTACTTACTGATCTTGTCATTTAGATGAGTTTCTTCAACCCCTCAAAACCTCTGTCTGCATCTTCAATGACCTTGACAGCAGACCTTCCTCCCTCATGGCTTTGGGGAGAAGGCAAGCAGAGGTCATCCCCGCACACCCCTGCCTTGGTTCAGTGGCTCAGTCAGTTGCTCCAATTTCCTGCGTAATGAAGCTATAAGTTTAGCTATGTCCGCCCTCCAGTGCTCCTCCTTCAATGTCACCGGGCAGTCCAACATTCCTAAACCACAAAGCACAAGGGACATACCCTGCCTGGAGGCCAGGACCTAGGGTTCTGGCCTCTGGCCTGCCACAGAGTCACATTGTGAAGACTTTAAATGTCACTTGGAGGAGGGAGATGGAGCTGAATAGGACTGTTCTATCTCCAGATGCAGCCAGGCCACTTAGGGGATCCTCCAGGTAGAGGAAAGCCTGGGGTTGCATCTCCTCTGCTGAGCTTCGGTCCTGGTGAGTTTACGGTGTGTCTGACTTTTACCAGAGCTTACATTTCACAGCTGAGGGTAAGGGTCAATCAACACTCATTGATACATGGAAAATGTCCATCTTCTTCAAGTGTTCTAGGAAGCCAAGCCACCAAACCAAAGTTCACCTGGAGGCCTTTCCTCTCTGCTCCCTATCTTGGGCCTCTGTTCTTTGTTTTGGGAGCAATCGACCAGAATGACCACTCATACTGTACTGGCTAGTTTTGTGTGTCAACTTGACACAGGCTGGAGTTATCACAGAGAAGTGAGCTTCAGTTGGAGAAATGCCTCCATGAGATCCAGCTGTGGGGCATTTTCTCAATTAGTGATCAAAGGGGTAGCCATCCCTGGGCTAAAAGTCTTGGATTCTATAAGAGAGCAGGTTGAGCAAGCCAGGAGAAAGCAAGCCAGTAAAGAACATCCCTCCATGGCCTCTGCATCAGCTCCTGCTTCCTAACCTGCTCTCTTAT